>VXAZ01000244.1:1815061-1936993 GCA_013399875.1 Gymnorhina tibicen
CGCCCGCCCACGCAGGTGGCGCAGGGAGAGGCCGGCGGGAGAGGGGTACCGGGGTGGGCAGAGCGAGCGCGGCCCTCCAGCCGCCCCTACCCCCGTGGAGCCTCAGGCTGCGGCACTGCGGCGCTCGACTCTCTGCTCCCCTCAGGAAGTCATGATTGGGTGCCCAAGTACCCCATAATGAATGAGGACTCATTGAAAAAAAAAAAAAACCAAAAAAAAAACAAACAAACCCACAACCAAACAGTTTGAAGGCAGCTGTTGGCAGGCACTAGGTAAAATCCTTCTAGGGGGCCAAAGGGATGCTTGTGTGCCCTGGGAATCCCGCTGCCAAGCGCTACCGCCTAGGTCTAGCACGTCCATAAGAACCTGAAGTGGCTTCTCGGAAGTGCTGCTGCCAGCTGGGATAAACGTCCGCTGCAGTACAAAAGTGACATGGGAAAACATGGACTTCAGGAGAGGCAGAAAAATGCCTTTTGCCTTTCGTATTGCAATAGAGCTCTCAGTGTTGTATTTCCATTTTATGTTTTGGGCAGGTATCTGTCCAAAGGCTCCAAGAGACGCTGGGATATGTTATGCCCAAACTGGAATACTGGAGACTTGTATTTATGATGTGCGATTTGAAACTTAACATACTTTCTTTTGTGTTAAGGATTTTCTAATATGGTCCTTTCCTGACCTTTTCTTTCACATGAGGCACAGTGCATTCTCTAATAGGGAAAGGTGGTTGGCAAAAAGGTAAAATTTACTGTTGATGAATGAATGAATTTACTGTTTATTTTATAATTTGTTGCTGCCATTATTAAAAGTACACCTTAACAACGTGCCCAGGTAGTAGGAGGATAAAAATAGCAATTTTCATTTCAGCAGCGAACGGAAATTTAGCAATAATGCAGTATTTCTGTAGGTAGGGTCATAGCCAGGCAGGCAGGAACAACCATGCAGACACTAAGCTTGCCTTTGTTTCTCACAGAGTTCCATCCAATTCTTTCCTGTCTAATGTACAACTTTATTTTTCTTTTTGGTGCATTTGATAAACAAATACTTTTTATGACAAGGAAAATGCATAATCTTTTCAGAAAGGTATGCAGCCCTGCGCAATGTGGTTCAGCACTGTTCAAGAACTGGAAGTGTTACAATATACTGTGGTTCTTGGGTGCCCAAGGGAAAGAGATTTTTATTATTGTTGGTCACAGGACTGCCAAATGTTATCTCGTAAATCCATGTCTTTCACAATGAATGAGGTAAGAAATAACCTTTTTTTTTCATTCTGGTTGGTTTAGGTGGTAATGTCCATGGCAATGAGATGTAGCTACATTGCTTTCGTGGTTATTTGAATACCAAAAAGAGATATTTTACACCACAGAAGTTGTTCACTGAATGCAAAATATGGTCCCCGCAGCTCTCCCATAAAAGTACATTGTGGGAAAACAAACAATACAAATAATACTTGTTTTCTCTCTTGTAGTAAGGGCTTCAAATTGCTTAAAAACATTTATCTTGGTTTTCAGATATGTAATGTTGAGAAAATAGCATGTAACTGATGGGGATATCTTCAAGTAGGAAATCATGATTTTGGGGAATTCCCTTTTAAGTTAAATGTTACTTTGTGGATTGATTGTTGGAAAAACAGAAGCGAACTTGCACCTTTGAAATCAACTGCAAAACTGGCACAGGCTTAATGAGGAAACAAGATGCAAGCCAGTGGGTTTTATGTGAGGTTAATGTCCCATTTTTCTGGGTTGTGAATAGCAGTGTGGGGGGGTATCTCTTTTCATACAGCAATTCACAGGCTTCAAAAGATTCTGCAAAATTGTGTTCATTTTGAGAAATAAAGCAAATGCGATTGGGTCCCTGAAGTTTGAAAAATACTGTGTTCTGTGTACAATATAATAAATCCAAACTTTTTCCATTCCTGTAGTGATCTGCTGTTCCTCTTCAAAAGCAAAGGCTTCACTATGTCGTTGAACTTTAAAAAAACTGAAATCGACAAGTAAATTTCAGGGTTCTGTAGATTCTATTTATTTGATTCAAAGATGGAAGATACAATTTTATGAGTGACTTTTTGTGAAATTAATAAAGAGCTTTGCAAACTTAAATTTAGGATGCTACCTGCCATGACTCAACCCCATCTCTGTCCCTCTTGTCTTCAGATACAGAAACAAAAAGCACTCACCTTACTTAGAAAATCTAACTAGGGTTGCCTCCAGGTTTGTTCCCAACCAGCCTAGCCAGTTTCAGTCTCTTCTTGCCAGTGAGACATAGGAAGAGTATTTTGTTTTTGTATTTCTTTTAATGCAAGCAGAAGTGACTCACTAGGTGAATTTGCACACAGCATTAGCTCCGGCATGGGATGTGGTGGAATTACTGTGCATGTAGTCTGCTGACTTGCTCCTGCATGGCAACTCCAATCCCTCCTGGGTTTGTAGGGCACATGGTGCATCTCCAGACTGAATAATCATGCTTGCTCAGTCAGTCCAAAGTATGCAGCATCCTTTGGAGCTGCTGTGCAAGTGTAACGGATCTCTGTGTACCAAGTAATGTCTTGCTGAAACAATCAGTTTTGTTACACTAACTGGGTGAAGTCCTAAATTCCCACTCCTGTCTACAATCTAACTCTTGCAAGATAGGAGGCTGAGGATGCTCAACAGTGAATAATGAGCACAGCATCCACCTTCAAACCCACCCTTAAATCTCAGATTTGTAATAATGCCTACCAGCATCTTGGCCACTCTTTGACCTCTGCTTGACACGTTGACCGAAGTGTCTCTTGTTCTTGTACTGTGTTGCCTCTTGGACACCTGTTGTCCCTTACATAGGATGATCTCTTTGTAAATGCTGCCATTTTGCTTTGTCCTCTAGCACAAGAAACAGCAATAATACAAATGTTAACAGTAACATGAGGCATCAGGTGTCACATCTGTCTTGTCCATCGACCCTGTCCTTTGGGGACATAGCAAGTCAGTACAGTCACTTGTCTGAATAAAGGTTTCCAGAGTCAGGCCTGTATTTGGGGCACTTTTCTGTATTCAGAGGAGGGCTGTCATGAAACAACCCTTGCAAACTCACAAGCAGCACAGTAACCAACTGAAGGGATGGAGCACGTCTCCTGTGAGGGAAGGCTGAGAGAACTGGGATTGTTCAGCTGGGAGAAGAGAAGGCTTCAGGGTGACCTGATTGCAGCCTTTAGTACCTAAAAGGAGCCTACGAGGAAGAAGATGGACTTTTCACTGGAACATGTAGTGATAGGACAAGGGGGAATGTCTTAAAACTGAAAGAGAGTAGGTTTAGTGTAGATATACGGAAAAAATTCTTTACTGTGAGGATGGTGAGGCACTGGAACAGGCTGCCCACTGAAGCTGTGGCTGCCCCATCCCTGGAAGTGTTCAAAGGGAGTCTAGAACTAGATGATCTTTAAAAGCCTCTTCTAACCCAGGCCATTCTATTATTCTGTCCTGACTATCACTGTTGCTGCATCATGACTGTCATCTTTGGCTGCCACCTACAAGATTATTCTACAGATATGCAAATGAAGCAAGATAAAATGTTCACCTCTTGGCCCCTTTTTAAGTTTTACCACTTGCTTTTTTAAGAAGTGCTCTGCAGCAATAAGAAAGAGCCACATTCACCAGAAAATGCTTATAAAATGCTGCAAAAGTTATGAACACAGGCTTCTATTGAACAATTGCTACGGGAAAAATACAGCATCTCTTGTTTTGTAGTGTGTTTACTGTATCGTCCTGGTATACATCCATTACTTCAATTATCTAAAGAAAGAGGCTTTGATAGATTACGACCCAATGATGTGATCGTTGTGAGAGGCACACACATGCACTTATTGTTTAAGGTAGAAAATGGTTGCTTTGTGCAGTTATAGTGGTGTAGCAGGGAATATAGATCAGTAGAAGCAGGAAGGCAGCCTAACCCTTAGCCCTTCACTCATACCAACAAGGATTACTTCCTTACGTGAGGTGAGATACAGCCTTCATGGCAGTTTCCTTCATCCGTGTGAAAGACTCGCGTCTTGGGAGACACAGGAGGTTTCCAGTAGTGTTAAGCTATTTGAAAAATGCCCCGTCTAATGCGTTCTTTGTACAAGAGTCACAGATGCAAGCTGGTGAGCTGACAGATTGAAAAATACATTTCCTACGCCAGGGAATCAGAGCCTTGAGCCAAGGCCCCTCTTGCCCTTCCACGCCTCTGCTTGCAGGCAGTAGCAGCGACTGCCGGGATGACCAGGAGCAAGGTGATGGTGTGTGCCACGTGTCCTGTAATTCCAGTTCTCCATTTGATTATTTGTTAATAAGTAAACCCCACTGGGGTTGGGCAGGTCTCGGTAAATCCTTACGAGGCTTTCCCTGTACCCAGATGTGTAATTGTTAATAAGCAGTGCTGCAGCTGAACGGGCACTGGTGGGCTCTTGTGTCTGAGCAAGGCACCATGGGCATGAAGGGGCTGCTCAGGCTGCCACTGCTGTGAGAGCAAGCCTTTGGGAGCTGAGCTTGCTGCCTATTTACATTAGCAAGTGCTTCCTAGCCTAGAATAAGGCACTGCTGTCATACTTTGCATATTAGATTAGGGAAAAAAAAAATACTTAGGCATGTAATGCAATGTGACATTTAATTGCTTCTTTTTTTTTTTTTAATTATTATTTCAGGGAAGGAGTTATGCTTTCCCAAAGAAAAATGTTTCTTCTTAAAATGAATTGATGAGCTCAAAATTAATTTCCTGCATGATCGCTAGACAGTGAGGTTTTTTTAGTTCCGGAAGGAAAATATCAGAGAATAAATCAAATATTAGAGAATGAATTAAAACATCAATTCTGTATGTACAGTAGTCAGCTCTTTATTCTCTTTACTCATATCAGGACCTTGTTTCTATAAAAAGTAAAGTCAATGACAGGTTCTGATGGGAAACAAGTACTGTGTACCCTGTGCCACTGTGGCCCCAGCAGTCTGGCTTTGCATTTTTCAGTTGTCCCCTTTTGATTAAAGGACATCTACATCAGCTTAGGAACATGGAATCGGGCTTTGTCTTTGCACATACTAAAGCAACAGCACATCTAGTACTCTAGTACTTGACATTAGAGTTGAGGTAGCAGTATGCACATCAGGGCCTTGGGTACAAATGCTGAACAGCTGAAGCCAAGTGTTGCAGATTGTGCCACTCACTGGCATTTTAATAACTTTGTTACTTCGTTCTCTTTCCTTTACCTGTAAAAATGTGACTCTAGCTTCTGTTATAATTACTGGCATGCCTACAATCTAGAATCCTCTCCTAGTTCATTCCAAAGTGATGAGTCTCTCCCTTTGTGCCTCAAGCTGGACCAGCCTGGACTCTGCTCTCTCTGGGTAGGCAGGTCCCGAGTCCACCACTGCACTTACCCTTCTGCCACTGTGCTTACTCAGCACGTGACTTGGTTCCCAGATCTGGCCTTGGAGGCTGCACCTGGCACTTAAATGAATTGATTAAGCTAAATTAATTGCTTGGCACCACCTTTAGGAGCAAAGGATTTCACACAGAGAAGGACTTGTACCACCACTCCTGTCTAATCTACCATTTAAACACGTGTCGTTTGTCCAAGGTAGTTAGACCATCCTTCTTGGTTTTTCTGAGAAGCTGCTCTGTATGAACAAAATTATTGGTGTCTCGGCACCAGAGCATCAACCCTAAACCTCCTGAAAGTCACTTTTCAGACATTCAGTTGCAATTTTCAATTTCAGATAGTCCTTGTGCATTTGATGTTTAGGTTCCAGCCTAAACCCAGTCATTGAACCCCTGGGCTAGAATCAATGAGTACAAGCTCTTATAGTTCATTGCTTGGTTTTGTCTCCTGCTTTTGTCAGAGGATGACTTATTTGTCCCTGTCTTTTGGGCTTTGCTGATAGTTTATCTAGTGGCAGTCATTAAGCTGAACACACCTGTGCATATAGCTCCAGTTAATCCAGTAGAGCTACTCACTTGTCTTTTGCAACAAAAGGTGATATGAAATACTTACCAGTAAGTAAAAAGCAACTCTTTCTTATTTTTTATTTAAGCCATGTGTGAGGGTTGACATCTGATTACACATAGGACTGACTGAATGCTACTGCCATTGTTGACAGTGGGAATTCTGCAATTTAAGGGTTATAAAATCTTGAACAGTCAAAGCCCTCTATTAACAGAAAAAAATCTCAAAACCATATTGTGTAAGAAAACCACAAACTGCTAAAATATGAATATAACAGTATGTAAATACTCAAAATACATTATGGTTCAGTCCAGTTAGTTAAATTATTGATGCATAGTGTGGAAAAAAACCCTGGAAGCCTAGAAAAGGAAAATGCTGAAACTTAATTCAGATTACTTCTTTGTATTTGTATTCTAAATTGCATCATATTTTACATAGGGAGAAAAGTACTTAGTGATTTTGCTATGATGACTGAGCAATACTAGAAATAGAGCACAGTTCTGAAAGAATCAGTTATATAGACATTTGGGATTCATAATGGGAGATAATGGTCTTTTTGATGATGAATCCACTATATAAGCCAAGAATATTTCAAGAGTTTATTTCAAAGTAGATCCATTAGCATAACCCAAAACTTATCCTTAGTCTTCCAGATAAGGAAAGTTCTTGTGTTGTTGTAATAACAGAAAGTTAGAGTGTTAGAGAGTTTTTGAAAAAATCATGTGCTTGTTACAAAGCCAAACTTCAGACACACTCCTTACGGTGTGTAAATTTCAATGCAAAACACATAATCTGCATGGAAGTGTGGAAAAATAAGGGTTGGGATTTTTTGCATAATATCATAAATATGTTTTTTGAAACAGCTTCTGGGTCATGAGGTCATTAACTGTCTTTCTTGGATAAACTGACAGCATGGGCTCTTCCTACACAGGATGTTTCTAAACTCCTTGCCAACAATTTTTTTTCCTCCTTAATGGTCCAAGGTAATGCCCAAAGTCTTGTAAAATCCATGGTTAAAAACTGTGATCAAATATATGGGAAGCATGTACTGTTTGGTTGTACATTGATAGCACTTTTTGATAGTTAATCTTGTGCTCATGGAGTGCATGGGAACACCTCTGTTAGGTAATATACTAAATATAAAAGGATAGATAGATAGATAGATAGATAGATAGATAGATAGACAGACCTGAAATGCCTAGATGAATGACTTCATGTTTTATGAATTCACTAGTATTTGTAATGCCCATGCCTGTTTTCAGATATTACTCATCTTCACCAAAGACACTGTGATAGAAATATTGGACGTGACACTTACATGCTGTTCCTGTGTGTTCTTTATTTCCTTGAAATAACTAGCAGGAAAATTGAATGTTATCGAAAGAGGGTTCAGTTGTGTAGGAAGAAAATACTTGTCTACATTACCTTTCTTTAAAAAGTGTTTTGACTACTTTATTGCAAAAAGAATGTAGTATTGTTCTACCTGTAGTGTATTATTAAGCAACTTGTGCAGTTACTGTTGAGTTGGCTATCTGGTTCAGAAATTCAGTGTATTTCATTCCAGTTCGTGAGCCAGTGATCTCCCATTTTTTATCAATTTGTTTCTCAGTGGTTTTTCTGGTTTATTGTATCTATCTCAACTATTTAAAATGTCTGCAAATGTCCCCATGGTAATGGAATTCACTTGGCAGCACTATATAGTTATATGAATCATTAGAAGACAATAAATAAATGGTTTCAGGCATAACTAAATACCAAATGGAAGTCAATAGGTTTGGTAACAGCAGAAAGCGTTTATTGCGAAGATGCCTCAACACCATTAATATTTTTTACTGGAAACCCCTACTTCTTGAAAGAGTTGGTTTGGACAGACTTGAAAGTTTGGTCCTGATGTTTTGGGGGATGTCCCCCAAAAGAAAACCTTTCCCTGCAGGTGGGTGGATCACCCCTTAACTCTGTTGTGCCTGAGTCCATAGAGCAAAGGTGGCTGTTGGAACCTGTATGAAAGAATTGGGGATGACCGAATTTTTGGGATCTATTAGTGCTATGGGCTGCCCGTACTGGACAAATGGAGAAGTAATCCTTTAGAAGGGTTCTTACCTTGAGCCTGTGCCTTTGACAGTAAACAGGCTAAAGCAGTATTTATGGACTGTCAAAAGATGTAGTGTATGTGCATGAACTTCCAGTGAATAAACAAGTCACTGTTTTTTGTAATGGCGTGTAATGGAATAAGATGGCTGAATACTTGCAGAGCATTTTTTGCCAGAGAACAGTATTCAATTTTCTTGGGCTACAACTGGCAAAGCGGCCTTTTTCAGAGTGTTCATAATTACCACAGCTATGAAAAAATTGTCCATTCAACTCAATGTCTTAGATGGGCCCATTAGCTACTGTTGTCTTCTTGCATAAATGCAGTTGCAAAAGTGACAGGGTTTTAATGTAGGATGTCTTAATCCATTGTGATAGCTACATGGCTTCTTCTCTGAATGTAAAGGAAGACTGTGCGGTCAAGCGTATTTTAATTCCGTATCTAAAGTTCAGCAAATGGAAGAGAGAGCACTGAAAGCCTTAAATAAACCACAATGTGATAAATCATAACAAAGTATAAAATGAAAACATTCAGTTTATTTAGAGAATGTTCTCAAAGAATGGAATACATCAGTCTTGAACCAAAGCATACATTTATGCAGACCGTTGTTAACTCACAGTTTATTTATAAAATGATTTCATTTTTGATAACATCTGTATATGGCAAGGTGCCTAACCTCTGGGGCACAATGGGGAGAAGTTATAAAGTTAGCATCCTCCTTCCTCTCAATGTACAAGCAAAGAAGATGGAAGGAATCACAGTGTTACTCTGCTGACTGAACTCAGCCAGCAGCATCTGCTGGGTCTTACTAACTTCCACTCCTCGGAGAAAAGACAGAGCTCCTCTAAAATGGGGGCAACATGAAATCTTGGTAGGAGGCTTTCAGAACAGCCAACCAAAGCGAGGTAGGTACAAGGCTGTAGACCTGTTGTGTACCGAGTCAACACTGACTTCAGTCGTGGTGTAAACTAAACAAAATCACTAAACAAAGTGACAAAAATAAATCAGAAATTACCTAACTCCAGCTGTTTACACAAAGCATAAAACTCATGGCTATTATAATTCTGCTTTTCTTTCTGGTTACTTGACTGGGAAGCTACTAAAACATAATTTCTATTTGTGCAAATTTTTGAAAGAGCAGTGAGTACTTTTGAATAATTCACCTATTAAGTAAAGTACTGATCTGGATGGAAACAAAGCTCCTAAAATGCATTGTTGTATACAGAAATTCCACTTGCTGTACATCACTGAAAAATTTAGTATGGCAGAAAAAATAAATCTGATTGGCCATAAAATGTTTTTTCTGTAATAGTTATAACCTAAAATATATTTTTAATGTAGGAAAAAATAACACATTGTTCATTTTGTCTGATGGATTTTACCACTTCCTGCCTGATTATTGAGGAATTCAAAATGCGTTTTGGCCAACAAGAAGTATGTCCACACTAGGGAATGTATTGCTCTCTTTTCAGGAAACACAGCTACATTACTGCTATTAATGCAGGCTTTCTCATCACCATTTATCTAATGCTGTCTGGCCTCCGTCATTTTTCTAGATCCCTCTTATCTGCTCCACAGCGGGCCTCTATCCTGCAGTTAATTCCACTCGGTTACAGAGGTTGGCAGTGCTTGCCGTGGGGTCCCAGCCATTACAAATATCTGTAGTAAACACAGAGGAGATTGCAGTACCTGTGCTGGCAAATACCAAGCCAGAAGCTTTCTCACATTTGTCCGGAGATATCAGACTGAACTCCTTCAGATAGGTTATGCAAAGTGAGCATTCGCCCTTCAGCGTGTGAGCCTTTGGACCCAGGGCATGCTCCCAGGGCAACGGGGGCCCTGTCCTTGGTGGGGCAACTAATTAGAAACAAGAAGATGAGACCTGGCTGACCTGCTTTCCATTGCCTGCTGCCATCTTCTCTCAGCTTGAGCTCTCCGCCCTCACTTGTTTGTTTCTTTTTTTTAATGAAGCTTAAATTTTCTAAAACAAAAAAAATCTGTTTAAAAAGAAAAACACATTAGCAAAGGGAAGGGTGTTTTTAAGACTTTTCTCCTCAGCAAACTGGCTTTCACTGAGCATTACATTCATCTCTGGTAAATAAATTAGAAGATAAGTAGCATTAAACTCATAAAACAATTGCTGTATTTTGCTAATGGTTGGCATCTCTGCAGTACAGCTGCTTCTCCCAGCCTCCTGGGAGTAGAAAAAGGGACAATAGTGAGCTATGCAGTGTGACTGACATCTTTTCCACACCACCAATCTAAAGGCACACACACACATATTTACCAATACTTGCCATCAGATCAGAGTAATTTCTATAGGTTTGGTAGCATCTTGAAAGGCTTTCTGTAAACCAACCAGGAGCCAGCAGATGGTCAATGCAGGAGGTCACACAGGATGGTCTTAACAAACTCTTTTGCCCATGCAATCCGTCACGGATCAGACAATGCCTTTGTATCTCTCAGAACACATCTCTTTTCTTAGCATCTATTCTAGCAGGTGCAGCTCTGCGTGTCAGCCACCCCAAACAGCCAGCTGTGCTTGCAGTGAAACATTACAGTCTGCAACCATCAGAGGAGAGGAGTCGTCACCAAAGGCTGTAAATAAAAGGGGAAGAATGTAGTGGCTTTGGGACTTCTGCCCAAACAGATAAACCTTGACTGCTTTGTGCCTTTGCTTTCTTAAGAAGCCCTAAGTGCTGTTTCTGATCAGAGCATAAAGAAGTCCTCTGCCATGACCCTCATCAGGGTCAGCTGTTCCAAGCTGGATTCACACTCCAGCATAGCCAGGACTGTGTTGCTCAACTCCAAGTGCAATCCCCCATGCTGTATTCCACATGGGTCCCCTGATTCCTTTAGCGGATCCTACGTTTCCACATCCTCTGCTGATTTATGAAAGTTTTTCGTTAGTTCCCTGTTCCCCAGTGCCTGTGTCCAGTGAGGAATCCTCTGCATTAAAGTAGGTGTTGAAAATGCAAGAGGGAACAGGAAGGTTATAAGTAACTGGGTAGCAGGTAATTTGGTTAGTCTTCCGGGGGCTAAGAGACAAGAAATCTTACTCTAAGGAGAAGTCACTCCTCAGGAAATCCTTATGGATCATTGTTCCTATGGAGCAGGAAAACAAGCCTCTCACAATAGAAAATATCTTCCCATCAGCAGCATTAGAAAATGATAGAGCAACCAAGCTCTGGTAGAGTGAGTCATCACTCAGCAATTTTTCTTCAGTGCTTTCCCACTGATTGCTAGCAAAGGTCATGGGTTGCTAAGCCAGAGTCTGGAGGCTCTAAGATGGGAAGGGCCATCAGGAAGCCCTGATGCTGACAAAGATGTTTACTTCTACATTTCAGTCAAGCTCAGAATCAGAGTATCGTGGGAAGATCCATCTTCTTTCATCTAAATTCAAGATTTGCATTTTAGCAAATCTAAGGGAAGTGTTGTGGTTGCTAAGGATAAGATATTTGTAGGGTCCAAAACTCAGAATTCATTCTTTTAGTAGACAGAGAGCAAAGAAGACAGAAGAAATTAAAAGGGTTTAGTGCTGTCATGTCCCCTGCTGAGACATCCAGTTCAGGGTTAGCTCCAGATTATGACATAGAAAGTAGCTTTGACTGCAGTGTTGCTCTGTCTATTGTGATAGAAGTGATTCACCTCTGAAATGTCTTCAAGCCATCATTCATCTCCTTCTCCATTCCTTATTTGTACTGCCCAAGTAATTAATTTACCGCCTGTAAATCTGTGATAGGAGGAGGAATTACATTCGAAAAAGGAAAATCATTGCTTTCCGCTTCATTTATCTTAAAACTAAATCCGTAACGAGGTGTCACATTCCCTTCCTTCCTGCAGATGTAGGCTTGTCTAAAATAGCCACCCTCCCCTAACATTCAGTTATCTCTGGTGCAGCACCATCGCCTGTAGCAACACTGACAACAGTTAAGATAAGACATCAGTGTTTTATCACTGTTTGGTCTAACCTTACTTAAAGTAAGTCTGGATGATGGAATAATAATAAAAATACCAACACCTTAAAGGACCTCTCCTGCCCTAAAGCTATTATTTCTATCAACAATCCAGACACAAGAGAAGTCCCAACAATGGAAGATACAGAGGAAGGACCCAGGTTTTAGGGTTACACTGGGGCAGCAGATATAAGAAGAGGTAAAAAACTGGAGCCAGATTTCATGTCCATTGTATTCTCATGTTTCTGCAATATCACTGTGAAAAATGAGAGAAAAGTGCTTCAGTAGTGTTAATCAAATATTAGTGACCTCCTGAGTCTACAAAATTCATGGCCTTCATGGAGGTCTCTGGCTCTTTTTTTTTTGAGATTGCAGGGATACTGTTTAATTTTTGCATTTCATGGTGGTTTGGTTCCCTGTGATTTCTCCCTGCAAAGGTAAAGCGACAGGCTGTGCTTGGGCAGAGCTTCTGTCCTGAGAATGTCCAGACGTGCCCCATTCCCCTAATGAGATTATTTTTACTCTGTCTTAAGGGTATTTTAGGTCTTCACAGAAATTAGGTTTTAGCTGCATACCTTACAGGCATATGTATATAAAGACTAATGTTGGCTGCATACAGTACTGCTCAAAGTATGTCAGAAATATGTAATGTGTCATAAACAGAAAGATGTGCTTGGGCTTTTCACTTTCTTCTAAGTGAGGTATTTCAGGACTTCAATGAAATGCACATGTCTTACATTAGAGAAGCTTAGCAGGCTCAGAATATGTATATCCCCATTTCCCTTCAGCCTGTGAAGCTGCCTTACTACCAAAGCTGAGTAAAGTATCTTTATTGAGTCAGTGTAAACAGCTCCTATTCAGCTCTCAGCCCTGCAATCACATACTGGGTAATTTTTTGTTGTTTTTTTTTTATCCCTGCAGCTTTTTTCTTTTTCGGAAATAAGAACTTTCTCATGCCTGTTGATTTCATCATACAGGAATTTAATTCAGCAGTCACCTTAAAAGGCCATTCATTTAGATTTAGGGAGGAGCACATTTGCTTCCTTTGCAAAATGTGATGTCAAGGCTTATATTTTTTCCCCCTCAATTCATCTTAAAATAGGAAATGCAGAAAGAGGAGGGTCCACAGTAGGACACAGCACACATTTATATGGTCACCTAAATGAACAGAGCTGAAAGACTCATATGCAATGCCATTTTCATGGAACGTGAGTACACTGGTTGTTCTTTCTGAGGGTCACGGGTATGGAAAAAAGGCACAACCTATTTTGGCAGGGTGCTGCTTCAAGCTTCTTAATTAGCCAGCTAAGAGATCAAAGAGCAGAAAGAAGTCAGATGAAAGCTAGGTGCTGGTGTGGCTGCAATTCCTTTCCTAACTATCTGTTTCCCAGATTACAATGATGTCAGGCTGTATCTGTCACAATTAACATGGGGAGGAGGAGGATAAAACAAAAGCTTGTTTACTGTAGGCTGTACCAAAACAGTTTTTGTATAGATTTCTCCAAATGAAATCAGTTATTGTAGGTGAGGCTGGTGGTTCCAGGTATTATTAAAATTGTCTGCACACCTCACAAAGAGCCCTGTTTACAGCCAGTTATAATTTCTTCTAAATTCAGCTCCTAGAATTGAGCTGTTCAGAGCTGTCTGGCTCTCCTAGGTACACCTACGTACGCGTGGCTGTACTTCTTAGATACAGCCTTTAAAAGGCTTGTTCAGGTCAAAGGCATTTGGAGTGGAGATTTGGCCTTTGCAGTCAGGAGGGCTGGGGGGAGGAGGGAGAAGGGGTCTTGCTGAAAGAGCTCTCTCTTTTCCACTCCTTCAGCAAATGCAGCCACAGTTCGCCCAGTCAGAGGGAGGCCCTTGAAGGTTTGTCACTCACAAATGTTCAATAGAAACCTTCACAGTTTTAGCAGCTAACCTCCCTGATGACTTGTCTTCCCTGAGCACACTCCAGTCCAAATTTAAGATAACTTTTTCCCCTGTGCGGTTGTTACAAGGCTGGCTCTGTGGCAGGTCACACCTAATGTTGAGATCTAAACTGAGAGAGGGGCACAGCCTGGTTTTCAGCCAGATTCCCCTGGCTAGCACTACAGAGGAAAGGGGAAGGGGCTGCACAGCAGAAGCCTCAGAATAGTGGAAACTGGTCCTGGAGGTGACAGGAGGAAGGATGAAAGTTTTAAACAATATCTGGGGGAGAACACTGGTGATGAAGTAAAGTGCAAGGCAGAAGCTGGAACAGACCATCAGAGCTGGGGAGTACCCACAAGAACTTGGGGTTGAACCTGGCTGAGATGACACAGGAGAAAGGGAGAAAGGTGGTGGGAACTCTGATGCTGATACAGGGAGAGGGGTAACTGGTCCATTTATCTTGGATTTACTAGAGCCTAGGTTTTGCTGTGCAAGAAGATTAGGACTGGGTGGGAAGTTTACAGAGTGCAGGTAAGGACTGGATCAATCAGAAGTACAGAACTTAAAGCTGAAGGCAAAGAGAAGATGTGGTATGGATAAATGGCCCCTGGGGTTTAAATGCTGCCTTGGACTCTGTCCCACTGCTCAAGAACTCCTTGCATACCAGGCAAACTTGGTATATGTTTACCCGGAAGCTCCTAATTTCCCTGGTGATCAATGTGACTCCTGATGTGAGAAAGTGCTGTGTTCAGAGCTGTAACTAAAGTCAATGGGGGCTATGTCTTTTGTATATGCAAAAAAAAAAAAAAATCCCAAACATCAAGTGCTTAAAAGGATCAGGTTTTAATATCTCACACTGGTTGCCAAGATTATTTTATTTCCCCCCCCATTTTTTATCCACTTATCTCACAGGTTTTCTTAAAAAATTGTGAAATACTCAGGTTTTATACTGTTAAATGCCAATAAACAAGCATCTTGGGGAACAAAAAATTCTTCCTTCACTACAAAAGAATACATTAAAGTCTGAAGCCCCCTTAAACAACCAGTAGAACACAAATAATTTAACAGTTGCTAATTACACAACCAGGTCTTGTTCTGAGTACTGGCTGAAGCAAAGATACTCTGAAAATATATTTATGTATCATGCTAGTAGTAGCTGAGTCATCCGTTGAAGAACTAATTGGAAAAATACCATCCGTTTCTTCTCATGTAATAGTAATAGTGTAAATGCAGTGATTTTGAGCTTTCTCCACCTGTAGACCCCTATAAATTTTACTGGAGAGATACAGATCCTTGAACAGCAACTACACAACAGCTTGTTCTTTAGTTATTTCTGCTGCAGCCCTTGGAAGTCATCTGTGGAACACTGGGATTCTGCAGACCCTATGTTGTAAAGTGCTATGAGCGTACAGCTCGCAAAGGCAAGAAAAAAGTGTTAAACCAAGAATCGTTTTTTCAGTCTGTCCAGTAACATGCTCTGTGCAATAAGAAAGTGTATGAAACATTCAACGCCCTTGCTGCCAGCAGTCATCTTGAAAGAAAGGAACGAGTTTGTTCTGATTTTGCCGTATCAGATGTTCTGCCTAAGACTTGTCTGCTGGTTTTCTTTGTTTTCTGTCTCTCCAGTGCCACTGACAAATCTTGCATTTCTCTAGTTGACCATTGCTATCGGACCCAAGCCCAAGTTAAGATCCCAGCACAGTAACTCACCTCTGCCAATGCAGTTCAGCTCCTAACATGCATCATGTAGGACTGAAATCCAGTGTTAAGGCTTACATACTTGAATATTTCCATTCCACTGCAAACTGAGAATGGTATTTGATTCTGCAAAAACAAACATTATGAAGGTGTTTCCCCTTGGAGTTTGGGAACTTCTGTCACTAATGTGTAAGGATCTGTAATTACAGCAGTGAGTGTTCCCTTCCATCCACCACAGCTGTCTCTGGCAATGTTCCCCCTCATTAGGAACCTATCCTATAATTTAAGACTAGAGCTGGAGCATAAGGCAGTAATTGCCACTTTCTGTTTGAGCCCGTACAGGATTTACGTTGTCAAGCTGAGGCTGTTGTACTTAGACCTTTCCACCTTTCAGAAACAGATCTTTACTTGAACTTCATTTTGCTTTGCCTTGTTTGCACCAGCAGTTCCCCCAGTGCAAATGCCATGAGAACTGGTTGTAGATAGCCTTGGCTTCAGGAAAGCCAAGCCTCTGATACTCTTGGTAGTGTTGCAGCCACTGAGGATTTTTTCTCACCATCTGACGTTCAGCTTTATATTACATTGGTGACCTGTGTCATTTTCCCATTAAGTTATTCTGGCTGTGAAAATTATGGCAGAAGAATTGAAAGTGATGTGAAATGATAGGTTTATTCAGTTCCCCATTCTAAATATCTGCTCATTTCTGGAGTACAGAACAAGGCACATTTATCTTTATTCATTACCCTTTAAAATGACACATATTTTAAAATTTTGTTAGTTCCATCTCTGTGATATATGAGATCTTCTTGAGCTCATAATTTGTCACTGCTGCCTTTGTATGACTTAGTAATAAAAATCTCAGTAATGGATGCTGGGCTGGTGGCAAAGGATGTAGCTCCTTGCTCCCTTGTTTCTGCTTTTTGATCTTTCAAGCCCTGAGCCCTGGCTGTTCTCCTCTGAAAAACTTGGTATTTGCTAGCTGAATTATAACAACACACAGATAAAATAAATTTGCCAGCAAGCTCCTCTTAGCTATTTATTTATTTTTAATTCAATTTGCAAAACATAAAAAAGGATGAATTCTGAGCTGTGATCACGTTTAACAAATGATTTAAAAAGCAGACCAACCCCTAAGAGCTTTAGCAAACCACTAACTTTTTCCCACATGCCAGGGCTCTTCGTCACATTTTTCAAGACTAGCAAAGTGAACAAAAAGGGCTCGGTGTGGGTGGGCTGGGGACAGAGGTCTAACGTGTGAACATGGGTTCAGAACATTTAAGCTGATTGCGGCTTCAGTCCTTCTGCCTCTTGCCTCAGTGCCTCTGCGTGGCAGAGGTGTGTCTGTGTACACACATACCTGAGTACATGTGCACATCTTGCTCCAGGTGCATGTGTAACACCCACAGACTGTAAATTATGCTGTGAGTAGCTACTCACTGCATTAGCTTTTCCTGATGTTTCCTACTCCAGCTTTTTTCCTGAACTGCCAGCATTAACTTACTTTCGCTTTACTGCCAGAACATGACACAATGCAAAAGATAAATTTCAAAGTTCCACAGATAATTTATAATGATTCCTTTCCAATTACCCCTAGCTAGTGTGGATAAACATTTCCCCAGAAGACAAAACACTAAACCACATTCTGGTGTCCGCCTGGACTTTTTGGAGGGATTGACTTTTAAAAAGTGATCTGCTGCTTCATGGGAAGAAGAAAATTCCATTTCTGAAAATCAAGCCTTTGTTTTCGGAGAACCCCATACAGCTTGCATTTGCTGACTCTTTTCATGTGTTGCCAATGAGTGGGGATGGCCTCAGCCTGACTTTTCCTTCCTCAGTGTACTTGGTGCGTGTTTGCTTCTCTCGTGGGTTGTGTTTTCAGTGTGTTTGTTTAGTTTCTCACTGTCTGCCATACTGACTTCTTTATTCTTTCACTTCTGAGTTTGCTGCATATTTTATTTCTGTCTTGCATCTGCACTCTGCTTGCTTTGCTCAGCTGGATTTAGCATCCTGATTGTACGAGGATGTGCCTTTTTTGTCATTTTAACCTCTTCAGCCTTAGTGCTCTGTTGGAGAGACTGCAGAGGGGAAGTAACAAAAATTAAAACCCTAAAATAAAGTCCTACTAACAGCAAGAAGAAAATTTAAGAGCCAAAAACCAGTCTTTGCAAGGTTAAAATTAATAGAGCAGACACAGAGTTTTAAAAGATGCATAATTTCTTCCCACATACATGATCCAGATGTTACTCAATAAAAGAATCACATTTAAGTATAAAAGAATCATACTTATTGCGTTGTATAATCACTGTATTTTTTAAGTTCAAGGAAAGTATGAAAAAGCTAGGTTCAGTAATTCACAGCTTTCACAGGAATACAAACATTTCTTAGCATGGTTTATGGCCATTGTGCAATACGATCCTCTTATCTCTGGTAAAAGTCTGCAAGGTTTATCAGCAGCTCTTGACACAAATGAACTTCAGATCTGGCTGCTTTTCTACAGAAGCTATCTGGGATCAGTGGGGTCATGTGTATCTGCACTCCCTGCAGAAATATCTGAGATAATCATATTGGTTATCTTCCTTGCTTCACATTGCCTCATGGAAAACTAGTTGTCAACATTTGCATCAGTGGGATGTCACTTGATGAGATACCTCAGGTTTCTAAAGTGAACATTTACATGTATCTCATAATCTGTAACTGAACATAACAATCATCCAACTATAGCCAAGCCTGGGAATAGAGAATGTCAGAAAGAGAAAAGAAGCTAACTCAAAATAAGTTTGAAGAAAAGATGAGTAGAGCTGACAGATGGTACAGCACTTCAAGGAAATCACGACTTTCCCCTTCTTCTGTCAGTTGCTAAGGAGAGATTATATATAAGAGAGTATCAAGAATATCAGCACCCAGGTAATACTTAACTCTGGTAAGTGTTTGAACACCCATGAAGCCATTTTACACACCTTCCATCTTAATCCAACCTGCTCCTTGGGGCTGGGGCATCCATCCCTGTGTCTATTTCTAAAATGGAAGATGGGAGTATTCTATCTTTTAAACTGTCCAGAAAGCTGTTCAGAAGCATTAACCAGTCCACTGTACAGCTATGCATTTCTTGAGCTGCAAAGGCAAATATATACAGCTCACAACATATCTCCCTCCAGCTTAGTGATTCCCCATTCAGTAGCTGCTTTAAACCAGAACAATGGTCTTTTTCTTTTTGTCTTTCTGCAGGATAGGGTTTAACCCCATTAATGACTGCATTTCCCTCCCTACCACTCCAAGGCTCAAAGGGGATGATGTAATTGTCATGACTGAAATGAAACTCAAATCAGTTGAGGAGATAGAGTGTAAAGAACATTTGCTGCAGAAATTCATCTGGCAAAGAAAAAAAAATGCAGATCGTTGCTTGCTTTTTTTAAAAAGATTGCAAGGTGCATATTGTTCACTCAAGCTTTAACTGACTGGAGGGCAGAACTGAAAGTGTTGTAGGGAATGAAGCTATATCTGGATGGAGATCAGTCACCAGCAGTGTTCCTCAGGGCTTAATCCTGAGGACAGTTCTGTTCATCAAATTTATAAATGATTTGGGTGCAGGAGCTGAATGCACCATTAACAAGTTTGCTGATCATACTGAACTGAGAAGTGTTGTTGACTGTTTTGAAGGACAAGAGGCCTTGAAGAGGGATATGGATAGATTGGAACATTAGGTTATGATTAATGGGATGAAATTTAGCCACATGAAATGCCAGGTTCTCCACCTAGGACAGAGTACTGCTGGGTACAAGTATGAACTAGGAGAGGAGTGGCTGAAGAGCAGCCCCATGGAAAGGGGCCTGGAGGTGCCAGTTGACAGGAGGCTCAGAAGGAGTCAGCAGTGTGTGCCCTGGCAGCCAAGAGGGCAAACTGCATCCTGGGGTCCATCAAACACAGCACAACTGACCAGCCAAGAGGGATAATTATCCCACTGTATTGAGCTGGTGCAACCTAATTTTGAGTACATTGTGTAGTTCTAGGCCCCAAAATTTAAAAAGGATTTGAAGATCCTTGGATGTGCCCAGAGGACAGGAAAGATGAAGGGGCAGGAAGGCATATCCTTTGAGTTGCTGATCTCTTCTCCTTGGGATCCAGTGATAGGACGCATGGGAATGGTTCAAAGTTGCACCAGGGAAGGTTTAGACTGGACATTGGGAAGTATTTCTTTACCAAGAGGGTGGTCAAACCCTGGAATAGGCTTTCTAGAGAGATGGTTGATTCACCACATTTTTCAGTGTTCAAGAGGCATTTATCTGGACAAAGCCCTTAATACCATGCTTTAATTTTGTCAGCCCTGAAGTGGTCAGGCAGTTGGACTAGATGACCATTTTAGGTCCCATCCAGCTGAACTATTCTATATTCTATATTCTATATTCTATATTCTATATTCTATATTCTATATTCTATATTCTATATTCTATAGTCTATAGTCTATAGTCTATAGTCTATAGTCTATATTCTACAGTCTATAGTCTATAGTCTATATCCTGTTCTAAGCCTTCCTTCAACAGAAGTAGGGATATATTTCCTGCTAAATTATCTCCCTTGTCTCTTATTTTAACTACCTTATATCTATTAATTTCTCAAAAGACAAAAGCTATTGGAGAGACATTCCAGCTGACAACATAATTCTTGGATGTAGGAGAAGCCATGGTTACAACATCTTCCTCTTAAGCAAAATGCAGAACCCTAAAAACTGGCCCACTTGTTTTAGTAGAGCAGAAAATTTTATGTGGTGGCCATGCACAATAATGACAATTATGAGGGAATGCATACGAGTCAATGTGGAACACTCTTACTTGAGAACTGAGACCCACTAATGGAACAGGATCTGCAGGTGTACAGGATGGAGTCACTCACCACCTCAGAGAAGGAAACTTGTATTTCATAAAGGGCCTTCAGAGAAGGGAAAAAGACCAAGTTTCTACATTTTTGAAATGAAAAGCACTGAAGAGAGCCCAAAGCACCCTTAAGTGTTACTGGGAGAATCCCTTGGGCTGTAGTGTAGGTGAGGTTTGGATGATTGGCAGCAAAATGTGCTGAAGATTAAGTGCACATGATGATGCCATCCAGAATGGGAGGCAGAGAAAAAACAAGGGACTGGTAAAGCTAGTAAGGGGACAGGGCCAGTGGTGGTAGCTGGGGGATATTTGTAAATTTTATGTCTGGAAAGGAAGATGATGAGAAGCAAAGGCTGTAAAAGTGACTAGTATGATTTAAGACCAGTAGGAGAGGGATGAAGTAGTCACTGGAGGCAAGTTTTTTCCATCAGAGCACAGCAGTGGGGGTGAGGATAGACAAACATCGCTCAGGCTCATTTCCCAGACCTTCCTCAGGTGCATCTCTTATTCCACATAACAAAGACTTAAGAACGTCCTTAAGACTCCTCTTTTTTGGCTTGACTTTGACTTGACTTTAATGAACTAGCTTCCGTTCTGGTGCTGTTCAGCACTGGTCCTCCCCTTATGTTTTGCTGTGTGGTCTGTAACTATCTCAGTCAGACTGCAGGCTCCAAGGTAAATCATTATAGTGCTAAAGTAGAAATCACAGAGAAATACAGCACCTATACGGTAGCTAAATTACACCTATGGTGTTCTGTAAATAATAAACTACCCAGGAGTAAAAATTACGAAAGGGAGATGCAGAACTTGAACCAGTTGTGCTGCAGTTCTGGTAAAATTAAGACGCAGTCAAGAATTTTAAACATTACACTGCATATTTTATTAAGAATTTAGTAGCACACAGAAAACCTCGTCACTTGGGGAGAAGCTGTGATGTATTTCTAACCTAAGAAATATCACAGAGTGGTCACCAGTGAAAACCAATTTGGACTCAAGTGAAAGAAAGGGTAAAAATATGACAATAGGAAGCCATTATAGGACACTGGGGGGGGATGAGAAAGCAGAACAGGAAATGTTTATGTAGATAAAGGAAGCCTGCAAAATAGCTACAACAGGAATCATAGGAATTTCAATTGTCCTGTCACTGAGGGGAATTGTAATTAGGAAATATCAAATAAGTGTGAAAAGCTGAAGACTAACATGAAGACTAACTAAAGTTTGTGAACACGCTCTACATATAGAAGCAACAGCCTCAGAAAGCTCACATCCTGGCTTTTATCTCCAAATCCAAAATAGTGCAGATCTGAAAGAATCAGTTTATTGACCTTCTGGGTTATACTACTAGCTCTATTTTCTCAGGCCTTCTGCAGATGGTTGGGGGCTGGAATATTCACAGAGGATGTGGTTCATTTAACTTCTGGGGAGTGACTCTTGTCATGTTTGTGGAGGGCATGAACTGTAAATTGTTGGGAAGACAACTTTGCAAGCTATGAGATGGTTAAGTGGCTATATGTTTTTACTGGAGTTATTCTTAATTAAAATTGGTATAAAAGATAGGCAATTTCTGGAAATCTAGTCATTTCTGGAAATCACAGTCTACAATAAAAAAAGCTTAGTTCAACTTGCATTTTTTAAAAATCACGTGCAAAATCCACTCTTCTGCCAGCAGTACCATATTGGCTTCTGTGAAGTTTAAATTCTCTGGTGCAGAAGTGCATTTAGGAATGGGAGGCATTGGCAAAGCTTCTTTGTGTTGAAGTTGTAAGAAAGAGCAGTTAAGTGAAAATTACTTGATATTACTCAGGTAATGTTAAAGCATCTGGTAGCATTTGTCTTCTGTCCGCCCCTAGCTTTTTTCCTTGCCTTCCACTCGGGCTCTTTGTGTCTGCTGCACCGCTGCAAGCTTTCCTTCACCCAGGGTTTCCACCTGGTCCTTCCAGTTGACAGTGAAATGCCCTTCATGCTTGCCTCATCCAAAACCAGTTTGTTCTGCCACGGGGCCAGCATAAAACATGTGGCAGTCCCCTCTGCTGCTCAACTTCAAGAGACTCGAGGAACATCGTCTCATACTAATGGGACTGCATTCAGGAATAAGAAGAGTTGCAAGAGTAACCACCAAATATTTGTGAGAGGTAGTTCAAAGCATGTTCTTCTGAGAAGCTGAAGCTCTGAAATTTATTGCACTAGACTTAATTTTTGCAAAGATTCATCTGAACAAGCATCTGGTATGTTCCGATTCATAGCACATATGTCTGCCATTGTATCATTCTGCACAACAATAATCACTTTAGTATTTAGCCCTGATTTAATTCAGTATTGCTACTATAACACAGAATTTTCCTCGACATCTGCTAAAAAGGATAACATAATTTCACAGTATTTTATCTTCCCTGGCCTTTGTTTGTTCTGGTGAAAGATGATCTAGCTTGATATTTCTCAAGACATAACTGTTGTGTCTGGAGTCATCCTTGTTTGTATAACAGGGATAGCACTTGTGAGACTTGCAGGGGATTAAAATGAGCATTCATTTTATAATGTGATTATAACGTGATTCACTAAGGTTTTGATGAAACTGTGTGAGAAAGTGCGTAGTTAATTCTACATTTTTGGCTCTGTGTGCATTCTGGCCTCCAAAACTTGTGCAGAGAGGTTTCGAAGAACAAACTCCAATCAAACATTTTCATACGAAATTTTTGCTAGCAGCCTGCATAAATGCCTGCTTTATTTTAATGAGCACTTTCAGTAGTATCACACAACTGTTTTCATAATCTCAAAACTCTTATTTAAAGAGCTGTGACAATCAAGCCAATTATGCTCCCATGGACCAATTTTTAGTTATCTTTGGTCAGCTTCCACTAAAAACATATTTGTGTCCCCTTGCTGTCAGCTGAAATATTTTTTTGGAAATCAGTATTATTTATCTCACTAATTACCCTTTAACTTGCTTTTGCTTATTTTTACAAATTTTCTTTTTTCCCCTTTACTAGATTATTTATTTTTTTAAGGCTTACTACTTATTGTTTCTGCTGACCTTTGGATCCCTGAGCCTATGAGGCTCTGGGATATTTTTTCCTATTTAAAATACAAAAAGGGACATTTTAGTTTCCTTTTCTTTTTTTTCCCCCCCAAATATTTTCTGCCAGCAATTCTCTTTCATATGACTGTTTGATTTAGTTTCCCCTTTGCACAGAAATTCATGTTAAAATAGGAGTAGAAGAGATTCTTTTGGCAGCCTGCCTGCTGAACTCTAGAAATGCCACTTCACATAGTCCGTGCTTTGGATGGTTGAGTGAGCTCCAGAGAATATAGCTGGGAAGAAAAACCTGCGGACTGAAGCCTGTTAATCTGAGGAGAGGGGAAGCTATCCCCTCTCCTCAATGTAAATTGCTTCATCCTGATCATCACGTCTGTTTTATTCTGAGCGCTTCATGTTGGCAAAGTAATTCATTCTCTTCACCGCTTCACTGGTCGGTCACTGTGAGAACTCAGCCAGCAGGCACTAGTGGTGCCCGTGAATTTTGTGACACTGACACCCATTTATTGATAAGCACATTAAGATGTGGCACACAGACAACCATACAGTTATTAGATAGCAACGACTTTAGACCTGTTCTTACCTGAGTGTCCTGTAGGACAGGAATCTGGCTGGGAAAGGATGGCTCTGCTGTCGCTTCATGGTCGTCTTCCAGTTCCAAGACAATCCTAATTATGTAACTGGGAAGTCCTAAAAGCATTTTGGTCCTTCATAAGTGAAATCAAACTGCCTGTTTACACTCAATCTTTGCATGGAAAATGTTAAAATTCACAGCAGATTTCCAGACGTCTGCTTCCCAACTGTTTTTAAAATCTAGGTCATTATATATAGGTGGCATCAGATATGTCTCCATGGAAGGCTCAGAATATTTTAAACAGCAAAATGGGTCAGCCTGCTTTAAAGCTTGCAACCATCTAACACAAGTTTTTGTATGTGTACAGTCCAAGATAGGTTAAATATCTCCCTTGACCCCTCATTGAATACAGATTTTTAACGTTCCATGTTCTCACAGCACTGTAAGGCAGCATTTTCTAGATAAATTCCTCTGCTATTTCAATCTATTTGATGGTTTTTACCATCCAATATGAAACCTATGGCAGTATAAATACTATCTTGTTCCAGACCTTGGTCATTCATTTCCACATGCTGTGCAGCCATTCCTTGACTGCAGGCATTTTCCACAAGTTGAAAATTTGATGGGCCTCAGCTACTACTATTTCTTTGATTTTGTGGTTATTATTGTCCTCATTATATTTCCCCAGACTGGGACTGAAGCAGCAATTCCAAAAGGTGCCACACTCCCTGTGTGCAATTTTACACATGCTTGCAAACAATTTTCAGACTAGCAGGCAACACACATTACTCTAAGCCATGCAGAGCAGAGGTCTGGAGTAGTGCAGTGCTGGAGAGGGCTACTAGATGGATGCTGCTGGGAAGTAGCAGGGGATTGATGGGAAGAGATGGTCGCCAAGGCTGACAATACCATCAGGAGGGAAGCACAGAGAACACCAGACATGTGGTTTCAGTGCAGAGGGATGATGAATAAGACGTTGCTGGTTGAGAAAAGCAGTTCATGCTCTGACTTGGGCTTTCTAGAGGTAAAAGCTATTTCACCTGTGGAGCAAAATGTTGGGGATCTTGCTATCACTGACAATAGATGTGTCAGCTTGGGAACCTTTATCCTGGTACCCTTGCCCTGCATCAGGTCCACTGCTTAGAGCCACACTCCAGTTACAGACAGGTCATGATTACACAGGAATAGAGCCATGGAGGCCCCTAACAGACCAAGGAAAGAACTACAAGCCAAAATCCTGACACATTTTCCCACTGCCAGCCTGAGTGCCTGAGAAACCAGCTGAAAGCCAGACCAGCGTGAGAAGGTCCTCACTAGTCTGAGTGAAATGCATGACATTTGGCAGCTCTATAGGCTATTGAAACCCATAAAAACATTCCCAGTGCTTTCAGAGGACTGCAGATCCTGCCTACAGGATCTGCTTTCCTTGCTCCAGGAATTCAGATAATATTACCACCTTCTGAACATTCATCCACCTGCATCTGAAAGTGTTTATGATGTTTTTCCTGAACTTTTTATATCTGTTGCTGGTTTTGACGTATTTTCCCACAACTGCCAAAGAATAAATTTGCAATAAATTGTCTCTTTTTTCATTAGATGACATTGCAGCCAATACAATCTCCTTGTGCCCATTGCAAATTCTGCCACCACTGAGCTCTTCTGGCATCATGCTGGCTTGTGTTTTTAGGACAGAGGAGAAGAGGGTTTTGTGTGGTCATTTAATGCATGAGAAAACTCATTAATAGATTTTCTGGGTAGCTGAAATGTTGTTTTTATCTGCCGAATAGAGAGAGCCTAACACTGCAAGCTTCCTCCTGATGCCCTGGCAGTCTCCTGCAATTCCAATTTGGTGTGACTGTTTCTTTGGAAGGGAAGAGTAGCTTGAACCCTGTGCTTATTCATTCTCACTGCTGTGGCTAATCAATGAAGCTATTGTAATTTTTTGGTGATGTGAGTGTTGCCATGTTTTAAGCTGACAGGAAACCCATCACTTGCACAATTGCTAGGCCACAAGGTGAGAATGAGAAGGAACCAGGACAGTGACTATGAATACACAACTGAAGAAACTCACAGCCCACTTCCAAACAGTTGGAACAACCAGTTCCTTCACAGTGGGGCATTTGTAGCCTGTTGCTGTGAAATTATGGTGATGCCAAGAGCAGATGATAATTATTTAACCTAAGCTGTATAAAACAGCAATGGGTAGACTGCTCAACCAGAGAGTTACAAAGATTTTGTGTGACTAACAAATATCTTCATAAAAATAAATGGATTAACAATAGTGTGTGCAAATTGAACCATTTGGAAACAACAAAGTGAAAAGGTCTGTGTGCACTGTCAGTGGCTCCTTGTATCCCTGGGGAAGGGCGCTCTCCTTCTTGGCCATGGCAATGCAGCGTTGTTCCCTGAAGATGGCTAGAAGCAATAGAGCCATCTACTGACTGACAAGGTTAACCACAGCATCTCTGTGTGCTTCTCATTTAACTTGCCATTTCCATCCTAAAATTGTGGCCTGTGGAGAACTGGTTTTCAGCAGAAGCTAATTACTGAAGCACACAATTAATAGCTGATTAGCAACTTGCTGAATCTCCCTATTACTCATCGCTTTGACATCTGGCTAGGTATTCTGTGTGAATAAGCACTCCTAAGCATGTGCCATATATTTTCCCAAGCATGAGGCAGCATCGCATCTCGTGGTTGAGAAGCAAGGTTGGTGTCGCCGAACACTGATTAGTTTGTAGAAGGCAGAGAAGCACACTGGACATCAACACAATGTTATTGAAGCAACTGGCAAAATAAGGGGATGGAAATTTTTGACTTGGGAATTATTGAGGATATTTAATTGTGTTTAGGAGCTGTTGTGTCCTTACGCAGGTGTTTGAAAATGGAGCCTAACATGCAACAACCTGTGTGCTATGTGACCTGAGAGCTCACATGTCCTGGGACCATGGAGTCTTGCAGGAAGTCCATGTCTTGACGAAGACTCTCAGTAAAGCAAACAAACAAAGAACCTTTCAAGTTCATGCAACTTATAATAGCAGATGTGAAAACAGAGTGTATGTGCATGAAATACTGATTTTAA
Organism: Gymnorhina tibicen; assembly: GCA_013399875.1. Lineage (NCBI taxonomy): Eukaryota > Metazoa > Chordata > Aves > Passeriformes > Artamidae > Gymnorhina > Gymnorhina tibicen. Next base: position 1,842,218 of record VXAZ01000244.1, read on the forward strand.
AGACCATTTGTGTTATGGTAACACCTAGATCCTGGATAGATGTCAAGAAGCTCCCTCTTACCAACCTTCTGTTGGTTAATGATCATGTAAGGTTCAGCAGGAACAATGTCCGTGCCAGCAAACAGAAAATACCTGGCATACTTGCTGCACAAGTAGCTGGCTGAACAGTCCAAAAGGCACTCAGGAAAACCTAGTCAAACAGCAGACTGTCAATATAAAAAGTCTTGCATGTTTATAAAATGACTGTAGGGATCAAGACTGGCCAGAGCAACTGACCCTGCCCAATAACCCTCCCGACAGCTTGTAGAACCTGGTCTTCACAAAGGATGAATGAAGTCCCATGACCCTCCTTGGGTTTCAGAGGAGCCGTGTAACCTGCAGTGCTGCTGTGGAAGCTCTAAGTGCTCTGTTAGGCAGAAGGCTGATTACATACACACACAGGATTCCTACCCTTGCTAGAACTGGAGCATCCAGATTTACACGACTAAGACTTCTCTTTGAAGTCTCACTATGAGGAAATTGTGTCTTTCTTCCTCTTGCAACCACTTCAGCATGACTTGAATGAAATTATAACTAGGTTTAATCCCTACTGCTTACAAAACCTACAGGCTGAATTCACCCTTTGCAATTTTTAGAAAAATCAAAAGCCAAGGCATCAAGAAGCACAAGCAAAATACCCCTCCTAGGTTATTTCATTGTATCTTGCTATTGTAAATGAGATGTGACTGTAGATTCTCAGAACACAGAGTAAAGCTACACATATATGAACAATGAATTTTTGAGACTTTAAACTGAGACTCAAGACTCCTCTTATGATACTCAACAACTTGTAAAATCTTTCTTTAAATAAGAGTGTGATGTTTAGTGGACCTAGATACATATTATTATAAAATCTTTTAGCTGCAACAACAGCATTTCAGACTGAGAAGGTTATATTTTTCAGAGTACAGATATGAGGATGGCACCTAAAAAGACAAACAAGAATAGAGAAGCATTTGGAAACAAAATATTTGGAAGCAAAATCTAAACCAGCTTGTTTCCACTCAAAAATAAATGAGAGTGTCATCACAAAAGACATGAGACAATGGCTCAGACATAACAAATTATAAATATACAAAATATATGGATTTCCAGGACAATTGGACCTTGTTTCTGTAAATACCTATGCACTGAAATGGATGCATGAAGTTTCCTGGGACTGCTCATGAGTAAAGCTATTAGTTAGAGTCTGTAAGTCTCCAGTCATGTGCAGTGACATTTGCAAACCTGTAAAACTAGAACTTCAAAAATGATAAATTGTTCTGAAGAGCAATGGTTTCTTTTCTACGGACTGGATAAAACTCAGCAAGCATTTGGCCATTTTTGTTATAAATAATAATAAGGCCTATAAAGACAAGAATGAGGAAAGATAGATATTTTATAATCATTAGACTGGCAGTTTTTAAAGGTTTTCCTCTGCCCCTTCACAAAGGCACATTCTCAGCATTTCATGCTCTCTCGCCAATTAATGAATTATTTGTGTGGCTATTTTCACCTGTGAAGCGCTGACACACAGGGTGTATGGCACAGGGGGAGAGAGAAATCCTGATGGCCTTGCTGCGAGGGATATTGCCAGGAGGTAATGGCTACACCAGAGCTGCAAGCAGGGAGGAGCTGCCTTGCTAATTCCAAGCTGAGCCCCTGGTGCCTTGTGCTCATCCAGACAATTCTGCCATAGCCGCACTCCTAACTCCTTGTCCCACAGATGCCACTGGGAGAAGCTGCTGGGCCATGCCATGCATGGAGCATGGTGAAGAAGGCTTGGAACTGGCAGTGCTGCACTGCTCTGCCCTTGTAATTCCCTTGTGCCATGTCCCGGGAGCTGGGGAGGCACTCAGTGACAGCACTGTAGTGGGTAGTGGAGGAGCAATCCCTTCTTTCATAAAAAGCTGGATGTTGATTCACATATCTTAATTCTTTCCATGCATGTCCTTTCTTGCCCTCACCCCCTAAATTTTGTTGACACAGAAAACCAGGAATTTGGTCTCTTGTCTGGGATTTCTGGATAGCCAGCAACCTGAGTGGATGTGCAGTAGTGCAGATCAAGTGATGTCTGTCCTGATAAGTGGCCACCACACATACATAGATCAACTGTACTTGAAGTGAATAAAAATTTGAGGTATCTGGAGCATGTCATGCTTACTGTGCAGGTGCCAGTTACCTGAGCATATGCCAGGAGATGCCTGCATCCCTTTTTCTGCCTATGTTGTCCTGAGCTGAAATTAGAGATGCTGACAAAAACTTTACACAAGAAAAGATAAAACAATTTAAAAATATCTGACGGAGCCCCTGTAATGTAAATCAGGAACCTATCAGGTTTCAGAGGAACTTCTCCTGTGAGCATGAAAAGTTCTGGCTACCATCAAGTCTCTTGGGTTTTTTTCCCTAGGTTTTTAGCCCTGAACACACTCAAAGAAAAAAATAAGACTATAGGAAGGAGTGATCTTTCCAGTGACAGTAAATTTTACATTCCCATTGATCCAGATGAGTCCATTACTGCTTCCTGGATGTGAAAGGGATGATACTCTTATTGGCAATGCCTCAACATAGCTTGTGTGCCATGGAGAACAAAACAGGCACCTTTTCAGTCTGCACTTGGTCTGTTCTTAGCTGGGGGACAAGTTACTCCATTCCTACCATGAACTATGCCCTTTCCTAATCAAATGCTTCCTGACACTGTCCTCAAAACTGGGGCTTGGGAGTATCTTTAGGAAGTTTCACAGACTAATTATACACTGCTGTAAAAAGAACTATTAAAAAAAGGGTTACACTTTGTTTCTTCTTTGTTTAATTAAGTATTGCTTTGTTCTCAAATTATGAGAGATCCTTTAGGGTTTATTGCTTCTATGATTATGGACCCAGAACTATGGGGCAGCAAGATGTGATGCACAAAGAAGCCCCAGTTCCTGCAGACAGTTATGCACCTCCCACATTTCATACATGTCTATAAAGCACAACCAGCTCGTCGCTTGGTCTACAGCCAGGCACCGTGGAAAATAGTCTCTGCTCCAAAGGGCTTATAAACCTCAAAAGAAAATCGAGCAAGTAGCAGAAAACAAGGAAACATTTAGTGTGAGAAACACTATTTCAGGTCTCAGTGCCATTTTATCATACGCTACCCTATCAGTGTCTTTGTGGGAGTTGACGGCAATTTCTTTCATGTGGGCAGACCGATGTCTGTTAATGTTAATGGGGTGTCACATGAGTAAAGAATGCTACTGATGCAAGCAGAAGTTGGATCACAGCACTGATCTCATCAGTAGCTTCTTGTGGGCAGTAAGGTCAAAGGCTTTTTGAAAGTTAAAAATCAATTACATCAGTAGACTTTCCTGTATTCACTGCTTTGCAAGAGATCTTTCTTCGTAGAAACACTGATTTGTCCCCATTTTTTCTTCATAGTGTCTTAGAATTATTTTAAATTTAAAAAGACAAGGAATTTGCTAAATGGAAATAGTATTTTTTACAAAAACAAATGCTTGTCTAAAAAAAAAAAGATGATAGCCAGTTTTGATAGATTTCCCATGGCCATTTTAGCAATGTTTTAAATGAAGTATTTGAAATAATTTTTCTTTAGCATTCTGCAACTAAACAATTTGTTGACATTTTAGCAACGTTTTCATAATGTCTAAAATGGATGACAAATTATTGAAAAGATAGGTCTAATTTGAACCCTTGCTAGGAATATTTAATTAATAGCACACAAAAAAATTCAAATAAACATAAAAATAAAACAAGATGCTACAAGTAAAAAGCCATTCTATACAAGCTTAGTCCATGTCTGAGATCAAATCAGAGATCTGATCTGACATCATATAACACAGAGGTCTAGCTCTTTTATACTGCAGTTTTACAGGAAAAGGAAGGGTCCTTTGAGTCCTGTTCCAGAAAGCTACTGCTCACCTAAAACTTTTCTATCCCTGCAGCTGTTTAACTGGCATATTTACTGTTAGATTTTCCTTGAAAACAATAAAATACCAGGACATTGTTACCTGTCTGTCTCTTTTGGAACACCCAACATGTCAGAAGGAAAATGCATAGGTAACTGCTACTCCTCTTCAGTCATGGGGGTGCCACTAGGACAAAAATGTTTGCAGATCAATCACATTTTCATTCAACCAGTTCAAGAAGTTATGCCTTGGATACGTGTCTCCAGTTGGATCATCACTGCTAGTAGCACAGCACACAGTAAAAAGTGTGTTCAAGAACGGCCAATAAAGCCATCTTCACACCCCTATTAGAAACCGGATCTTGGTCTTGTAGGACTTAATTCCAGAAGTCACTGTTGAAACTGCATAGCTCCGCTGAATGCATTAGAAGCCCATTTCCATGTTGACATATGTTTGCCAGCCACCCCTTGCAGACTCGTGGGGCCTTAAACTGTCTCATTCTTTACATGATTTGCAAGTGAAAACAAGTAATTCTGTATTTCCTTCTCAGTCTGCTCCATTTGAATTCTCTGGTGGCTAGAAAGGAGAAAGATTACTAGCTTTCCTATCAGTGAATATGTTTGTAAAGTCTCTCTCTCTCTCTCTTAATAGCCCTGTAGTTCTTGCAGCCTTCAGTAATACCTGACTGCTACCCCTTGTGACATTTGATGGAAACTGGCCACTGAGCTCAAGGGTTAGAGGGAGGATCAGCTGGTACATGAAGAAAACATAAGCATATAAGTCCAGACAAAAAAGCGAGAAGCCCATTATTATATTTAAAAACAAATGCATTTCAGCTTGTTTGCTTCCAGAAATATCAGAAATATCACCGACAAATTGTATAATTCTTGTCAAAAGACATGTAGTCAAACCTGTTTGTCAGTGTTGTTAATATGGCAACAAAAAGGCTTACAGAGACATTTTTCCTGACGGAAATCCATTATGGAAATTCCTATAGTACTGTTGGGAATTGCAGTATTTCTAGTACTGAGGAGATGATACACACTTCCAGAGTGACAAAACCCATGTGAACATGACCTTTCCCTTAGTTTTCTTAAGGAATAAACCACTCTGGGTGCATGTATACAACTGAAGGGAGCACAAACAGCACAAACCCACTCTTTCCTCCTCGTCAATCAAGTTATCCAAATCATTAACTGAAATGTAAATTCTTAAGGAAATTAAATTTTTAAGGAAAAATCTTGGCAAGGACTGAAATATTGATTGTCTCAAAGTCATTTGTTCTGGAGGAGGAATGTGGGAATCCTTGGGATTGTTTCATGGAAAGGCAGAGTTTTTAAAACATCTTGGAGTAAACTGATGTGTCTGAGCATAGGGATTCTCAAGTTCTTTCTGGTTGTCATCCCACATACCGGTCAGACATTTCACATGACCCCTACTATTAGTGTAAATAACAGAAGAGGCTGAATTTGTTAGTTGCAACTGAGCTTGTAACTCAGCTTGCAACTGCTGTGATTTTACTTCATGTTACAGCGCCTAAGCTGTGCCCTGCTGGCTTCTGCAGAGGAATGAAAGAAAGAAATGATCCAAGTTTTTAGACTGTATACTACCTTACCAGGAGATAAATATATAAATTAAAATAATCGAGAAACAGAGATGATATTTTACTGCCAATAACTTGAGATTTTGATCTATTCCAGCTTGATAAATGGATATCAGCATGGACTAGAATCACAGAATATCCTGTGATATTCAATATCCACAGAATTGGAAGGGACCCACAAGGATCATTGAGTCCATCTCCAGGCCCTGCACAGGACACCCCAAGAATCACACCATGTGCCCGAGAGCATTGTCCAAATGCTTCTTGAACTCTGTCAGGCTGGTGCTGTGACCACTTCCCTGGGGAGCCTGTTCCAGTGCCCAACCACCCTCTGGTGTTTGCCCGACCTAAACCTCCCCTGGCACAGCTTCATGACATTCGTTCAGGTCCTGTCACTGGTCACCACAGGGAAGAAACCAGTGCCTGCCCCTTCGCTTCCCCTTGTGAGGAAGCTGCTGACTGCAATGAGTCTCCCCTCAGTCTCCTCCAGGCTGAACAACCCAAGTGACCTCAGCCACTCCCTGTATGAATTCCCCTCTAGACTGGTCACCATCTTCATGGCCCTCCTTGGATACTGGCTAATAACTTAATCATACATGTATCTTCTGTGCCTTAGTTAAGAGCCTAGAGATCTCATAGGCTATGAATTTTCCCATGGATAGTCTAGTGGCTGTATAAGAAGGCCCAACTGTCAAATCAGGTACCTGTTTTAGACATTTCAAGAGTCAGAAGATGATCCTTCAGTCTTTTATAACATTTTAACGCATGAATTCCTTTACAAAAAAGAAAAGTTTTGGCATTCTTAAAGATTTGCTGCAATTTTTCCTCTGAACTACAGAGATGTCACAGACGATACAAATATGCAAAAACATTGCTGTGGATGTGTCAAGGTATGTCAAGCCAGACAAGTGTCAAGAATAACGACATAATTTCTTGCATGTGAAAATATCAAATGGACTCTTGGTGTGATATGATGCCTCACAATGCATATTCATAAGGCATTTATGCCACCATGGCAGGGGTTTGGAATGATCTTTAAGGTCCCTTCCAACCCAAATCATTCTATAATTCTATGAGTCTGATTTTCTGGAACATAAATTAATGCTGAACCATTTCTACAAGGTTTTAAGTTTTAGTTCTAAAATGAGATTGTTGCAAGTGTCATGCTGCCCCCTGAGGGCCTGTGCACAGTGCAGGGATCTGCTCACAGAGCTGGCACAACATGCAGCTTCTAAAATGCCACCACAGAAGAGATCTTACTGTTCTCAGGTTCTAACTCAGGAGATTTCTTGGTCATCCCGAGTCTGAAATTTTGTTTAGTAGCTAAAATGTGCGCTATAGAAATACTGTGTGTACTTATAGACCACCAAATTGTCACGCAGTAAAACTGCAACCACTCTGAATGAAAAGTTCTATGTATTATTTGCCTTGATTTTTGCCTACTAATCCTTCCAAGTGCTCGTGATCAGCTAGCTGATCCATTTTTGTGCATTGCCTTATAGACAAATATTTGCCTAGTGTTTGGAAATTCCAGTTTATTCTTGGAAATTCCCAGGAATTCCAAGTAACATGCTCTGGTAGTGACAGCATGTTCAGAATTTCAAGAGCAAGCAATTGTTCTTATATAACAAGGGAGGGGACTCGGAAACTGGTACGAGCATGTCAAATGTTGTAGCTGAAGGTGCTGTCAAGTACCAGTTGTCCACATCTACAATTTGATAAGCCACCTCAAAGACAACAGGTGCTGTAGGAACACACCTGAGGTCTCATGCTCCATCTCAAACGTGAGGTTTGCAAAGGTGTGGTTGTAGAGGAAGGTAATTAAAGTCAATAAACATAAAAATTAAGACTGTTTCCTCTGCTTTTGCAAATTCTAGCATTATCTGTTGTCTGCATCCGGGTTTTATTTAAAAGGAATAATTAGGTCCTGGGGGCTAATGATACTCCTTCAGGCTTTTCTTTTTATCTTTCCCTTCAGAATCAGGAGTTCCTTGTGGTCCTCTCTTTATTAGCAAACTTCTCCATGCCTCACTCCAGCTTAATTAAAGGTCTGATTCCTTGGCATTAAAGGGACACCGTCTACTGGAAAAATCAAACCTGTCTGAAACTCTTGTGCCTTCTGTAGTTAGATCAGTGTTTGATGAAAGAAGGGAATAGAAGGAAACATTGTTTGCTTGTTCAAGAGACAATCTGGGTGTTTATAAGCATTTTTTTATTTTGATCAAGTTAATGAGGCCAACTTTTATTGTAGAGATTTAGCAGAAGTATTATGAACTGAACTTCTCCCTTATTCATTGTCATTTTATCCATCCACCTTGATGGTTACCCTTTCAAGTATTTTCTTCCCCAGCAACTGAAAAATCACACTGATGATTAAAAGTTTGCAGTGCTAACCTGGAAATTCAGAAACTTATTTTATGGTTTTAGACAGAATTATTGAGCAACATAAGGGGTCCATGTTGAGACAAGGCTTATTTAATATCTCCATTAATTATATAAGCAAAGGGATTGAGTGCACTCTCAGCGAATGTGCAGATGACACCAAGCTGAGTGATGCTGGGATGCCATACAGAGGGACCTGGACAAGCTCAAGAAGTGGGCCCATGGGAATCTAATGAGATTTAATGAGACCAAGTACAAGGTGCTACACCTGGGTTGAGACAACCCTCCGTATCAACACAAGCCAGGGGCTGAACAGATCAAGAACAGCCCAGGGGAGAAGGACTTGGGGGTGCTGATGGATGAGAGGCCGGACATGAGCCAGCAATGTGCAGTCACAGCCCAGAAAGCCAAACGTGTCCTGGGCTGCATCCAGAGCAGTGTGGCCAGGAGGGCGAGGGAGGGGATTCTGCCCCTCTGCTCTGCTCTGGTGAGACCCCACCTGGAGTGCTGCATCCAGCTCTGGGATCCCAGCACAGGAATGACATCGACCTGTTGGACTGAGTCCAGAGGAGACCACCAAGACAATTAGGGGGATGGAGCACACCTCCTAGAATGAAAGGCTGAGAATGGGGTTTGTTCAGCCTGGAAAAGAGAAGGTGACCTAGTTGCAGCCTTCCAGTACCTGAAGGGAACTTAGAAGAAAGATGGAGAAGGACTATTTACAACAGCATGTAGTGACAGGACAAGGGGGAATGGATTCAAACTGAAAGAGAGTAGGTTTATATTAAATATTAGGAAGAAAATATTTACTGTGAGGGTGGTGAGGCACTGGCACAGGTTGCCCAGGAAAGCTGTGGATGCCGCACCCTTGGCACCGCTCAAGGCCAGGCTGAATGGGGCTCTGAGCAACCTGGTCCTGCTGCAAGATGTCCCTGCCCATGCCAGGGGGCTGGAACCAGATGACCCCTTCCAACCCCAACCATTCTGTGATTTTGTGATTCTTTGTGATTGAGTGGCCTCCATTCTGGTTATAAAACAGCATTTCCTGACCTCACAGGGATATTTGGGATAACTACACTGCGGCATTCCCACGCAACGGTGACGGAGGCAAGACACACAAGCAGCAAAGCTTTAATTCCCATGCTAAGAAGCATTTAAGCTTTTCAGTCGTTGAGACCTTCTTGTGAATGAGCACACCGACCCGAGCAGCCGGTGAACACCCACACCTCGTACCGCGGCCGCCGCCCACGGCCACAACGGCAGCGGCACCACACAGCCCGCCCCCGGCCGCCATCGCGTCACGCGCAGCCCGCCCGGCCCGCGGGCNGCAGCAGCGGCCGGAGGCCGAGGCGGCGCCGCGGGCGGAGGGGCTCGGTTTGGGTGGGTGCGTTCCGGGTGCCGCGCTGTTCCTTTTCCCGCCGCGGGCGTGGGGGACGAGGGTGCGGTCCCCCGTGGCTGCGGTTCCCGGAGCGCCAGCACGAGGATGGGCTCCCCCGGGAAGTTCGCCCCCGGCCGCTGAACCCGCCCGGAGCCCCCCCAGAGGTTCGAGCGGTGTCGTGTCCCCGGGGAGGAGGAGAGCGGGGCAGGGCCGCCCGGCCTCGCGGGCAGCATGGACCAGAGCGTGGTGGAGCACCCGGTGACTCTCATCATCAAGGCCCCCAACCAGAAATACACCGACCAGACCATCAGCTGCTTTCTGGAGTGGACTGTGGGCAAGCTGAAGTCCCACCTCTCCAAGGTGTACCCCAGTAAGCCGGTGAGTTTTTGGCCAGCCCTCTTCCCTCGCCTTACCGGTAAGGCTGGCACTGCGGCGACTTGGGGATAGGCGGTCAAGACTTCCCTTAAACCCTGCAAAATAAACAAACAAGAGCCCTGCTGCCGGAGAGTGATCTGCGTGAAGGCGATGGCCGTCCCTCTGCTTTCAGGGAAGTTGGCAGTGTAACAAATACGAAGCTGCTCTTTTACGTCGTGTGAGAAGATCGCAGTGTAGCATCCTGAAAAGCGATATCGCTAAAGATGCTTACTAATGCTTCACTTAGCTTTCTTGGGGAACTGAGATTTAGGTATCTGAGTTAACTGAATTTGAGAGTAATTTTTGTAAATCTAACAGCTCCGGCTAAGAGTTCTGTCTGTTCTAAAGTATAAGCGATATACCTAAGGTTAACACAATCTAAGGAATTCACTGAGGTGTGGAGCAGATAGATGTTTATTCATAATATTATTTGAAACATGTAGTTGAACAACTTCCAAAATTATTTCCTCTTTGAAAAGCCGTTTTTCTTGAGATTGTGCTGAAAATTCTGCTCTCAGGTGTTACACAAACTTGTATGACAGCTGTGCTTATATTTTGAAACTTAATACCTATAGCTTTTCTTTTTGTTTCTGAGGGAAATGTTTATTTCTGAGTTCTTCGAAGTTCTAAATTTGGCAATTAAAAAGAGGCTATGAAAAAAACATAGGCAATAATTGGTAATACTGTATATGTGTAGAATGGCAGTCATGCAGAATGGTATATTTAAAAATTTGTTCCAGAGAACTGTATGAGAACTGCAGCAGGATATGGGGCCTACAACCAGGCTTTAGAAAATATCAGAAGAAGGTGGCATTTATATTGTAAATTATTTTTCACCTAGTTGAATAGAAGAATTATTGTCATTGTTGATTTTTTGACAGAGGAAAGTAAAATAGTAGTTTTGTCTCAAAAAGGGTTTCTGCCTTTTGGAGAAAGAAGAAAAGCAGCCAACAACTTGGGCTGTGTCACTGGTACATTGACATCTGTTAAACAGTTTCGAGAGTTTGTGGATGTAGTTATTACTGTGAGTAATTCTCTGCTGAAAGAGCCTATCTGCTGTAAAAAACAAAAATAAGACTCCAGCTGATTGCTGCTTGATCCTCCTCACTAGAATCTCCTCTGGTGACGTGTTTGTGTTTAAACACTAGTTTTCTGACTCATCCTATGAATGATCCTGCTAAACTGAGCTCCTGCAAGGAAAGATCCTTAATGAACAAGAGGTTTTCGTGTTGCATTGTAGGCTTTAAACAGTAGTGTAGTGTTAAATTTCAGTTTCCTGACACATCTTTCTTCTAATGAAAATAGATTCCTCAACATACCTCTCAATATTAAATGACTTGTTTAGCATACCCAAATTTATGCTGGGTTAAAGAATGGGGAGTTTCTTTAATGAAAATTATCTTGGTAATTCCAATTTCATTTGAATCTACTGCACTTGCGGTTAAACTAATAACTGAACACAGTATTTTTATTTCATAGGACCTTTTGAATTAAAGTAATAACATGGGAGAGGAGAAGGGTGTTTAACAGGATGGCTCCTATGTGTAGTAAAATTAAAAAGTGTATTTTTGGCTTGATATATTTTTGATGTTGAGTGCTACTGCTTTTTTCAAATATGTGTAAGTCTTTTTGCTTTTAGGAGCTCCCCTCCCCCTCCCGTTTTTATTTTTTCCTTTTAAACCAGATCAGTGTTAAAAGCTTGTTGATAAGATTTCTCTGTTCCCTCAATATGATAGGTCCTGAAAATAACTTCTATTACAACACTGTATTAAGGTGGTGGAAATACACTGGAACACAGCGACTCTATACAGGCCTTGCAGTGTTCTTGAAGTTAAGGGTATAAAATAGAAATCAGTTGCTGTCACTGCTGTATGTAGTAGTTCAAGTTTTCTGCGTGACTTGAACCTCATTCTTGTATGTGCATCTGTAAATTAGTTGGTAAACTGATGGTAACTGTAAGTGTCCTAATTAAATTTACAATTTATTAGGAGTATGTCCTCAGAAAATGAGGTGGTTAGAACAGGCAAATGAGAAGTTAGGTCTTGAGGCAGTGTTGTTTGTGATTTTTCCAGATTAATTTGTGTAAATGACTTGCCCAAGTACATTCAGATTTCAAATACAGGCAGATTTAAATTGGTTTAGTTGTTATTAAAGTTAATATACTTTCCAAAGTAAGTACTTGAATAAGATAAATAGGTTCAAAAGGGTGTTCAATTAGTTTCTGAGTCTTTACTGAGATTCACATTCGTCAATACTTTTGCTGCCTGACTTGACCAGTTTTCACAGATAGAGTAGTGCAGTTATAGTGTTCCCTAAATGAAATACTTATGTAAAATAACACAAGGTTGTTATAAAATCAGCCTGTGTGTCTCAGTCTGGCAGATCCTACCTTCAATGCATTAACTGCTGCATTGATTACAACCATAAACAGTAATTTAAAACTGCTGTTTCTCATTTCCTGTAGTATCTGTCATCTAGCATTTGCCTACAGTTCTAACCACATGTGGTTGTCTGGATTTTTATTTCCTATAGAAGAATGGGAGAGAGGGTTAGTGAGCTAAAATAATACCTGCCCGGTAGCTGGAACAGTATAGCTCAGAGGTTGCTTGTGTTCCTACAGGACATTGGTACACTATCTTAGGTTTGGTGTTTGGTAATATGCTGGGCATAGCTAATTTGGACTAAGCATTGCAAAAGAAGTCTTGTGTGGAAAAATGGAGATGAAAAGCCAAACCAGTAGCTCTGGAGTTCTTAGTTTTGAATACATACCTTTTGGATTTTGATCTGCAAACTGTCTCCCATCTTACTCTAAACTTTAGGTTCTAGAATAATTTTTTGTGATGCCACGTGCTTGCTTCTGAAAATGGGGCTACTCTAATTATGCGGTTTGAGGTGTTCTTCCATCACAGTTCAGTGTTTCAGCTAGCAGTGAGGCTGCTGTTCCTTGAAGCAGGAGGTGTGGTACTGAAATTTCCTCTGGCAGAGGATGAGTTGAATGCCTTTTCCATTCACTTTGGCATATATGTGAACTACTGTGTTTCCAAATTTATTACCTCTTTTTCCATCTGCATTTAAAAAAAGTTCAACAAGCCCATTTCAGAATTGCAGGCTTTCACCCTGAGAATTTCAAGTGATAATCCTTTAGTTCTCAGGTAGGTGTTTAATTTATGAAGGGAGGACTATGGGGCTTAAGGCCTCGTCTTCCCCATGAAAATCTCTGGCTTAATATGATTAACAGTACTCAACATGTGTTTAACCTTTTCTTTTGTGGTTTTGTAGGGAGCTGAAATGCATTACTGAAGGCCATGTAGTCAGCTTTGAGGGGTCGTTTTAATCTTGCAGTTTCACCTCTGTAAAGTGTTCATATTTAAAAGTTACTTGGATCATGTTTGAGAAGATACTTTAAATTAGAGGCGGTGGAAGAGGGACTGGTTCATGAGATACTGAAGAGAAGAACTGAAAGTGACCATCTAGAAAGCTCTATTAGGAGTGAGACAGGCAAAAGAACACTCTAGTGCTATGCTGGATGATGATTTAAAGATTTGGAGTTTGAGGGGTTTTTGCTGGTGTGCTTTGCTTGTTTTAAGTGCTTATCTGTTCTTATTAATCTCCATATATGTGTCTCAGGACCCAGAAACAAGGATTCCTAAGATTTTTCTTCTGACTGCACTGGTCAATCTAAAGCAACAAGTTTCCAATTTACAGGAAATTAAAGTTTTCTTTAGTTTTCTTTAATCTTGATGCTGAAATTCTGATTTTTCTAAGGCCTTTCCCAAATACAAAATGCAAGCTTGTGTTCTGCTAGCAGCCTGTTCCTGCTTGAAGGGAGCAACAAAATGGTATAGCTCAAAAGAAGTTACTGACGTGAGTCAGGCATTTCTTGTTGTTGTTTTAAATGTAAATAGAAATAGTACATCATTGTTGTTGAATGTATTTTATCAATTTGAGCTGCAAATAACTAGTTCCCTGTGTTGTGAGAATTATAAAAAGTGTCCTATGTCACTAAGTAAAAATACAGAAAAATGCAGAAGAATAGAGAAAATTACTCTTAAATAGAAGTGATAAACAGTTCTGCACAGTACGTGGCAGGTTTTTTTTTTTTAAAAAAAGTGTATTTAATCATGAATGCCTAGTATGGCTTTGGGGAAAAAAGTTAAAGCTTCAGATTTACTGAGTACTTATTAGAATTATTTGCTCTGAGTATCTCTGTTATGTTCTAGTGATAGGACCATTTTTTTTCCAGGTAAAAAAACCCCTAGTTTTGTAACATTTCTATATTCTGCTAAGTTACTTGGGATCTGTAGAAGGCTATTGCAAGAACAAAAAAAGTCAAAACTTCTGTGAAAGCTTTTCCTGATCGCAGAGAGCTGGGCCTCAGTTATTTGTCTTAGTATTAGCGTGAACAAGACTGCAGAGTGGGCAGCAGAAGGCTGGGATAGGAAGAGGAGAGGTGTAAGACTTGCTGTTTGCATGATAGGGAAATTCTTCAAATAGTTCATGCATGTCTGTTCCACTGATGTTAGGCTAGATTTCTTAATTTAGCATTTGCTTATGTTAGCGCTCACTTTCAAGTGATAAATGCTATTGAAATAATTTAGGGTGCAAGCAGTAGTTAAACTGAACTGGTGTGACCACTGGATTCTCTTTAAAATTCTTTCAAAATTGTGAATATTTGGGAGCTTTTTTTTTTTTTAAAGGGAGCTATATATTCACATAGTTGCAACATGTTAGTGTCTATTACCACCTTTTTTAACAGCATGAACTGAATTGAGTGGGGTTGATGTTTTTCTTTCTGTTGTTTGACTGAGTAAGCTCCTTATTATAGCATACTGGACATCTTACTGTGGATAGATACCTCAAATAGTTTCCTTTAAAGTAATTTTGTTGTTATTTCTATTGTGTAGAATAGTACAAAGTTACTATCATGTGAATAGTATATAATTTAAAAAAAAAAAAAGTCTTTGTTTACAATACTAGATATTTTAAACTGTGAAACTGTAAGAATAGGAAAAAAAGCTTACCCAGGTTGGAAGGCTACCTTAAAAAAAAAAAGCTTTTTCTGCTTCTTGCTTTTTAATGCATTCCTCCTTGTTTTTTCTAATGATGTTGATTTTGGTTTTGTTTTTTTTCTGCAGGGCATCTGAGGGTAGGGGAAAGGACTAATAGCAGAAAGTTCTTCTTGAAAAAGAGTGAAAATTGTGCTCTTCTACATTATAACTTTTTTTGCCCCAGCCACTTCTCCATCTATATTTTCCAGAAGTGCCTGGGACCAGGAGCAGGGTAAAGAACAAATCACTAAAAGACAGGAATTTTTGAATGTACAGGAAAGTTTTCTTAACAAGCATTTACGCTTAAGTATTGTTAATTATTATGGCACTCTTGCTGAGTGCTTAATAGCAGAGTTCTTTTTCAGAAGTAATTTGTGAGTTGCACTTGTGAAGCCTCTAAAATGTTTTTAAGTCTGTCTCTTGGTGGTTGGACTTACAAGGAATTTTCTCATCTGCAGATGTTATCTCCAGCTGTATACCTGTACAGCAGGAAAAAAGCTAAATTCCTTTCTTTGTCCCCATCTCCTAGTCTACAAAGGATCAGAGACTGGTGTATTCTGGCAGACTGCTTCCTGATCATCTGCAGCTGAAAGATGTTCTCAGAAAAGTAAGCTTTATATCAACACCATACAATATTTCATCAAACCCCCTTTTTGGGAAATAGGAATTTAGATTTGTGTTGTTTAACTTCAAATTCTCATTGTATTGAGAGATGTAACCATATAATGTTGATATGTTCTGGAAAATGTATTTTCAAGTGTGCCTTGTGTTTAGGATTATGATACTTGTGGATTGAGGCACGTTTCCAATTGGTGGGAGAGCAAGTAGGCTGTGTTAAATCCCAAGCAAGTGATCTGTTGTGTATTGTAGAATCATGGAATGATTTGGGTTGGAAGGGATCTTATAGATCATCTACTTCCAACCCTCCTGCCATGAGCAGGGGCACCTTCCACTAGACCAGGTTGCTCAGAGCCCCATCCAACCTGGCCTTGACTTCTTTGGACAGTTACCACTGTCACATAAATGGAATAATACAACATATTTGTGTTGATTTGGGACATCATTTAAATTCTCATTGAGGCTTTAATCTAGAACTTATTATTAAAAATGGCATTCATGCAAGCGGACAAAGAGTAATACATTTTATATGCAAAACCAGAATTCTAAATTCCTGAATAATTTCCTGGGAAGGCTGTTTGTTGTCTTGTTTTTGATTTGTCAGCTATTAACCTTTCCTGATGATGTTTGAAAGTTTGTTGGTTCATTGCTCTTTTAATTTCTTATGGTTTTTTATTCTATTGGTATCTATTGGAACAAATAATTCTGTTAATCTAATTTTGGATTCTTCAATCAGCATTTAAATCCCAGTCCTGAATATGCATGACATCTTGTGCAGGAAATCTTGAAACACATGCACTTGGTTTTCGAACTGGTTCAAATAGTTTGGATTGATGATACCAAGAAGGACTTCATTAAGTTAGTAAAGTTCTTAAAAATGTATAGAACAAGGTATTTAGCGTAGATTATAAAGAACTTCTGTTTCAATTTTGATGGTGACAGAAAACATGATGCATTATGTTGAGCAGTATAATTTCTTTGTGAACAGCTCAGGATGAATCAATAGCTGTTACTGGGGAAATACCTCAGGTCCTTGCAGTTTTTAATCCTATGAAATAGATGAACTCTATAATACAGTACCCGGCTGTTGGTAATGATACTTTTTTATACTGTATTGAGGTAAAAATCAAGGTACAGGCTGTAAGAGTGGGTAGGTCACGTTTTAAAACTTCCTATGGAGGAAAGTCTCCAAGTGTGGATGGGGCTTTAGTGAAAGTGGGCAGCGGAACTTCAGTATTAAGGATGGAAAAACAGATGCAGAGGAGTCTTGAGTATTGCTTCAGCAGACTAACACTGCTGTTCCTTTATAATCTTTATTCTGAAATACATTTCATTAAATGGGATTAAACTTCTTACCAAAGAAAATGATTGTAGTTTACTATGTATAGGTTTACTAGAAAACTGAAGCTGGACTATTGCAAACCAGTATATGCCTTGTACCACTTAAAAGTTCAAGGAAATGCTTATATAACTTGTCTCAAAGCTTAGTTTTGCTTGCTAAGGACAAAGTGAAATGTGAATTCCTTAAATTCACTTGGCCTACTTGCAGCACACTGATTTTAGAGAACAAGATTTCAAAATTTGCTTATGTGCTAGAGGAGAAACTTTGTAACGTCTTTCTTCACCATATAGGGGCTGTGCTTAAAGCATTTTGGTAGTTATGGGCCTTGGCTGTAGCTAAAGAAATTTAGTGAATTTGAAAACACACCAGTCTTAAGCACAAAGTTAGAAATTTGTGTTGGAAGAAGAAGAGATTTTGTCCTAAAGCTTTTGAGAGCTTTTGGAAAAAAAGTATGATCAAACTTAAATTCAGTCTCATTCTCTGCCAAAATCTTCCTAGTGGATTATCTATAAAGTCCTAATATTATCTGCGGACTTACTAAATCACTCAGTGTAGCTTTGTGGTAGTTGCTCCTTGGTACTGACCAGCGTCATTTCACCGAAGCAAAATGCCTTGAGGCTGGAAGTTGTGGCACTCTCCTAGCACAGTGATGTCGAACACATTACTTATGAATAAAGTATGTTACAATAAACTGTCACATTTAATAAAGCTGTACGCTGTAGGCTTACCACTGATATGTCTAGCTTCCCTTGCCTTTCCCAGGGGCATAAATTCTTATCTAGGAAGAAGGTGATTATTTAGGTTAAAGGCTTTTGACATGGTCAAAGTGCTAATCACCTGTGTTCAGTGCTTTCTGTTCCTTGCTATCACTGACTGGTAAGAAATTACACTTAATGTGGCAGTGAGGCTGTGCTTGGGGTTAGGGACCAGTACATGGGGAGAAGTTTAAATGACTGTGAGTGTGTGTTGGCTATGCTAGCAGTAATGCACAGTGATGTATAAAAGCAAGTATCTAGTTTTCTCTATTCCTAAAGATCAAAACCTTAAAAATGGTTAAATGGCTGTTATAGCATGGTTATAGATAGTTTGAAAAACCCCCTCCAAATGCAGCATTTCTGAATGTCTTCTCATTAAAAATGGCAGCTTGCCTGCACCATGCTGATTTCAGAAGAGGATAGAGGGGTGTTTTTGTTCCTCCTCTTGTTTAAAATTTAGTTACTGAGGAAGTTGCAGTGTGCAATTTAAATATACAGCCATAGCTGTTCTGTTGCTATGGCCATGTAAGGGGGTGTTTTAATTTCGTACAGTGAAATAGCTTCAGATTGAAATTATGGCCTCCAGATTGGGGGTGAGTGTGTTCCTACAGAATTGGCATGGCCTTGCTACATGGCTTCAAGTGGTGGCAGGCATTTGCTTCCTCACTTTCAAATATTTAGGAATACTCAAGCCCCACCTAGCACTTTGAATAGCATTCCTTGAGTGTGGAATATCTGCAGGGGTCCTTCATTTGGGTGTCTGCAGGTTAGGCTTGAGCCAAGCTTAGACAGGAGCAAGGTGAATGCAATGACTGGCACATTGTTCTTATCTTGGTCTGCTTGAGGAATTCCAGCACCGACATTTTTCATGTACCCTGATGTCTCTATTGAATAACACTCTTCATAGATCTCAGTGCAAATGTAAGCATTCTTAAATTTAGGGAAACAGAGCCCTGTGAAAGGTTTGAGATTTTTCCAAAATAAAAGTTAAAGCGTGTTATACACTTCTTCATGTTCTCGTGGGGTTCTTCCATTGGTTCTGCTATACTGCAGTTTTAGGGAAAACTGGGATAAAGTCAATGTTCCATAAGTTATTGTGGACAGCTTCTAAGAAGACATTAGTTGTGAAACAGTAGGATTCTCTTGTGCTAGACTCAAGTGTTGCTTTATGGTCTCTGTTTTGTATAATGTTTCTTTAGCATTTACAACTTTGAAAGTGAATTTTTAAAGACTGTTTTTACTTGTAAGTTTCTCCAGTATTGTTGCTTTAGCTCTTCAATTTCTTTAATTTTTAGCAAGATGAATATCATATGGTTCATCTGGTTTGTACATCTCGGACACCCCCAAGTTCTCCAAAACCCAGCACCAGTAGAGAAGGTCATGGAGCTTCAACCTCCAGCAGTAGCTCAGTGAGTTTTTTCATGCACAGGACATGAATTCCTTCTACACTAAAGAAACTTGCCATTAATTTCTGTTTTAACTTTTTATATTTGTCTGTAAAATAGTGTGTTGAAAGTAGAGCATGCCATATGAATTTGTACAATTAGACTTGATTATTTAAGGGTGTCATTTTATTTAAACAAAGATGACCTTTTTTTCAAGTTGTAATACAGTTATGTTTATTAGATGATAAAGCACTACTTTTTCTAAGCTATTCTTTCTTTTTAACAGTGTATTGAAAAGTACACTCTCCTTTCTCTCTGTATCCCTGTATCTTTGGCAGAAATTGAACAGTGTATTCAGAACTTCAAAAAAAACTAAGTTGAGATTTGTTTTGTGAAAATTTAAGAGAGACCAGTCAAAATATTACTGTTGTCTTGAGATACAGGTGGAACTTCGCCAGGGTTTTTTCTGTATGACAGGAATTGGCCAGTATTTATGTATGAACTTCAAGGTAGTCATAGCGCCTGTAAGACAGTGAAAAGTAGGGAATGTTCTTAACACTTTTATTAGTTAAATTGTTAACAGAACACGTTTGTTTACAGTGTTTTGAGCCTTCTCCTCTTCACACCCTCCAAAAATGATGATGGTCTTTGGTTGTATTGCATTTCAAAAGCAGTTACGATTTCTGTTGACAATTTGGTAGTCATTACTGTAATTCTTGGCTTTTTCCAGAGTTGGCAGTATCACTAAGCAACCCTTGAGGGATAGTCAGAAAGGGATATATACACGATACCATTGTAGGTACTTTTCATCTGAGGTGTGTGGATTGTCAGCGTATGGGAAATGCCCTTTTGAGCTGTCTGTCTTCCTTCTGCTGTTGATAGGGCCTGTGTCAGGCTGCTGTGTGACAGTCAGAAACATGAGCAGTTTAAGCAATGCTAGAGAGGGGACTGTGGCTGACAGCATCTTTTCAAAGGCTGTATTTATATCTCTGTCTGCAAGCAGGACACAGGTGGCCTCCTTGGCAAGTGTTTTATTTCTGTGTACATCAGTTGTAAATACTGTATTTGAATGACTATATTAATGACTGCTTAAAGCATGCAGTATGCAAAGTGCCAAGTTCATAATGCTTTGGAGGAAACAGCTTAACCCAAAGTTTGAATGGCCTTTGTCCTTCTATTTGTTTTTTAATTTTATTCCCCCCCCACTGTCTAGTAGTAACTTTTTCTTGTTTTCTTTGTAGGGCAAATATGATATGGATGTCTTAAGTAATAATTGCACCTCCTCACTTCCTGAGTTGTCAAAGTTAAAGAGGATTTTCTACTGAGTAGACATTACAGTAGTTCTTAGCAACAGGATTTGGGGATTTATTACATCTGAAATAATGCATCTCAATGGCCCCATTGTAGTCTTGTTATGGTGACAGACTGTTTAGAAGCCAGGTATCAAAGATCTGACTAGTTTCAGGTGTGTTCCTGGGAGCCTAAGTAGTTCCTAGCTGTTTCCCTATTCCCATTGATAGCCCCCTTCCAGTGGTGAGCACAGCAATTTGGATTGGGCAGCTGGCACAGTGAAGAGGATGAAGACTGGAAGGGGTAACTAAAGGGTAGAGGAATGGTATTTTTAAGCCACTGCAGGCACTGTTGTCTCTGAAAATAGTCATATCCTGGAGGTTGTAGTTCTGTTAATGATAACCACTAGAATTTTCATTCCTGCTAAATATTCTTTGAATTAAGTTTTAGTTTGCTTCGGCTTTTTGAAACGATGATTCCCAGTGACTTGTGGTTTTCTCTGGAAACTATCAAGTGTTGAGTCTTTCTGAAAAAAATTTTTTTTTTTTTTTCCCCACCATGCACCTGAGTGCAATTTTGAATTTCTGTTTTTACTAAGGTTTGCCAGAACCGATAAAACCACAGAGGACTTAACCAGTGTTTACATTCTTAATAAAACTGACAAAGCATTAAAGCAAGTAGTTTTTTTAAGACACAGTAGTAAATCTTATAATTGTGGCAGAAGATCCACAACCTCGATTTTATTTATTTTTAAGAATTTAGACCGTTCTGGATCAACTGCTGCCTCACCTACAAACCAAGAAGCTTCTTCTACATCTTTGAACACTAGTGCAGATGGAGTGAGGCATCGTAATCTTCCACAAGCACACAGCAATCCCACGCCAAGCCACCAGTTCCCTTACTTAATGCAAGGGTAAGTGAGACTGAAGAAATCCTCACTCTTTGATGCTCTTTAAAGTACTTTAAATGTTCAGTTGCAATTATGTTTCTTTCACAATCTGCAAAATGATTTGGCTAGTTCACCTTGAAGCATAAGTCACATTAGAAAAGTTTTCACATGAAAATTAGTGTTTTTAGCCAGGAGTCAGTCAAAGAGGAAGTGTTCTTGGTGCTCCCCTTCAGGCTGTTTTTTAATATTTTTCTTTATGCTTTGTGCCCTCAACTTTCTTGGACAACTGCAGCTTTATTTTGTCTAGTGGATGTAGTTAGTAATGTAACTGATAGAATTATTACTTCTGGTTGTCTTTTCTGTCCTTTGTTTTAATAGTCAACACTAAATTCGTATCAGAATATGATGGTTTTTAATTTTTGACACCTAAGAGATGTAATTCTTTATTTCTCAATAGTGGATTCAACTGTAGAAATGATATGCAGGTATTTTCAGTACATGTGATGCTTGTGTATCTACAACAGAATGTTTAAGGATTTTTATACATACCAATGAAAGGTAACCAGTGTACATTTCTAGATCAGATCTGTTATTACTAACTATTAAAATTCTGTCATTTTTTTGTGCTTAAAAAGCAGCTTTAGGAATTTTAACCCATATGACCTTTGTAGTTGCTTAAACGTGTTGGCTTTGGTAGTAGTAGTAGTAGCTTCTTCCAACAAGAGAACAGGAGGGGATGGTGTGTTCTGAGATGATAGCTGTCATTTCCTCAGGCAGCACTTTCAAGTTTTCTTTCCGACAAGGTGTTCTCCCAGTACTGTATAGATTCTAGAAACCTACTTTGGAGAATGTTGAAGCAAAAAGTCCTAAGGTATGAATGTGCTAACAGATAAAATTGCTTCTGTTGCTGGAAAGAAAACAGATGCCAAGAGCTGTTGAAAATTTATTTAGTTTCAGTTTAATTTACATGCTCTCATTAGAATTAACTTAGACTTTACTACTCTTGCTAGTTTTCATCTTGAATTTGTTCAAATTTATATTATTATCTGAAATGTACTGTCTGCTGGGAAGAGCTTGCCTTTGGAGTGGGTGAAGCACTTAAGTTATTCTGACCAGGTGCATCTTTGCAGAAGTGGTCATACTTGCCTTTCTGACAAAGCTGGGTGAGACCAGGTTGACTGTCAAGACTGCTGTTGGTGTAATGTAAATTAATTCCAGAAGCAATTTATTATGCGTTGTATAAATGACTAAGGAGTTTTAATATTTTTCTAATTAGCTTTTCACATAGGCATGTTCTGAGTGAGTTTTTGTCAAGTGTGGTGAACTGAATAGGCTGTGGACTTCAACAAGGCAACAGAACCATTATTCAGTCTTTGGTGTCAGTTTGGGAGACATTGCTGTCTTGGAAAGAAAGTATAACTTAAAAGTAAATTAGAAATACTGTCTGTGACTTGCTATGTAATGTGGATTGAGAGGAGTGGATCTGTAGACTGAAAGAAGTGCTGAGAACCTGACATCACTGTACATATTTCAGGGGTTTCAGTCTTACTTGGACTATCTCTAGCTTGGTTACCTGGAATAGGGTCCTGCTTGTGGCTAAGGTGCATTAGCAGTGCACCCAAATCACATATTTCAATGTTGTGTAATCCAAAAGGAATCCAGATGGTGATCCAAGAGCATTCTGTAGTGCAAACAGAACTGTAGTAAGAGGAAGTGACTGGAGGTTTCCCAGAGTGCATTCCTAATCTGAACAGAAATGCCAAAATAAATGAACCCGAAGTAATCCTAGGCCTTTTTTTTTTTTTTGAAAGTATTTTAATGGAATGCTGTCAGAATTTAAAGTAGATCTTTGTGGACTGCTAGGTACTGGCTCTTCTCAACTCCAAATAATCTGGATGCAGTGCCTACTGGAGTCTGCTTGCTTCTTAAAAAACCCTTTTTAATGCTTCAGTAATCTTTTCAGATGCATCTGCTTTTGCTTTTGGGCACTCCTGCTTGTATTCCAGCAATAAGAAATCCCCTCTGTTTTTTTAGTTGTCTCTTAAACGTAATTTGGGGCAATGGGATCTAGCTTTATATGTAAATTTATATGCGGATCAAGACTTGTTAGAAACATGAAGATTCATAGCTGAAACTGGTGTTACTTTGTTGATTTTTCTTATATTTTCATGACCAAACGCTTTTTATTCTAGCTGCATGGTGAACTGTAAGCACTACTGATGGGGAAAGATCTCCAGGTATTTGAAAATTTGTGTGAGGGTCAGTTTCCTTGGGCATTTTGCAATACTTGATTGATTTGTAGAAATAAGTAATGTTGAATGTTAGATGATTAAATTATGGTTCTGATGTTTTTTCAGCTCCTGGTGTAAAGCTGCAATGTGAGAGTTGAACGTACTTTGGGAAAACAGCATTTACTTCAGATTGTTCAACTATTATGGGGAAAAAAATGAACTTTGTTGCTTTTGCAAATGCTGTTTTCAAAAAATCTAAACTTGAGGTGGGACTGGGCAAGTAGTTTATGTATCTACCAAGTTCGTCTTTAGCTGTGGGGAAGAAGCACAGCATTGTCTGCTCCTGTGGACTTTGCTGGGGATCAGGGCCTCTGCTGTGCTGCGCAGGTACAAACAGAACAGATGGGCTCAGCCCTGACAGGGTTTGCATTTCAGATTGGAGAGCACTTGGAAGCAGTAAACAGACAAGAAACATCCAGGCAGTGAACTCATTTGTCAAGTGTGGGTGGCTCATCTAGTGAAATGTTTTCATATTGTGTACACAGTAATGTTTGAAAGCAAATAACAAAATGACATACTGACAGCATGCAATATATCCTAGCACATAAATACCTTGCTGCATCAGTCACCTTTGCTCACTGTTCTCTTCAAAGTAGCAAATAGCATAGCAGAGGATACTGAACTATCACCTGAAGTTGATATGCCTGGCTCATATGAGATGTACCATAAATGAGATGTTTGTGGGTCAAGGTTAAACAAATGCAGTTATTGTTAATCAGTCAGGTGACAGAGAATGTGCTTTTAAGTCCAGATAGAAAGTCTTGTTTTTTCACTAGTGGTGAGCAGTATCATTGTGATAACCTTACCTCCAAATTCAATGCTGGTTAGTTCATTTGGGTGTCTTCTGTAGTCCAGAAGAAGTAATTTTGAGCTTTTTTGCCATCCTGAGGAGCACTATGTGTCTTCCCAGAATATTCTGAAGCTACCTCTACCATTTGAACTGTTCTCTGGCTTATCCGGCTGTTCTTCTGTTGTCCGCTCTGCTTTGTTCTCCAGTCTTGGAATGCCTGTACAGATCCTATTTGCTTCTTTGTTCTAATGCTGTTGCTGCCATTCTTTTGAAATACTCTGCTTCCTACCTCTTTCTCCTCCTTTTGGAAAAAGATGAGGAGAAAGTATGTCCTACTTTCCTTTTTCCTGAAACAAGAAGCTGCCTTGCTTTGCTGAGAAGATCCTCTTCCTTTGGGGGGGTTTTCACTGAAATACATTGTTACACTGTTAAGAGTTGTTTCTGAATTTCATACACTAACTTAATACCCTGGCAACTGTAATAGCTGTATAATTGACAACATCTGCCTCATTTTGATTTTTGATGAGCGAACAAAATACTGCTGTACTAGTTGGCATTCTAAGCCAGAAGCCAGTTGTAAGCCAGTCTACTTTTGCTCAATTAATGGAGCCAGGTCTTGGAAAACTAAGTCTTACTTCTCAAAAAGTCTTGTCTTCTAGAAAAGCTATTTGGGGAAAAAAAAAAACTAGAAACCCACCATGCAATATTTGCATGTGAAAGAAAAAAAATATGACATAACTGAACTTCTGTGGTTTGTCTTGTTTGCCTGGCTATTTAATCTACTACTAAGCTTTAAGGCATTAAGAAAGCACCTTTCAAAAGAGTTTGAAAGAAAGGAGAGGCTCAAATTCGGTAATATTTCTAAAAGTTGTATCGGTGAGGGCAAGCTGTTAGCCTAAGGCCTCTCCACTTTTTTTGAGCTCAACATAGCAGTCACAAAGACGAACCCTAAAAAGTGTATCTGATGAGAAAAGGAAGTGGTGAATTTCTTCAGAACTCACTCAGGCAAGTTGGGTAGGACTGCTTTTTGGTGACTGAGGTAGAAGTGAGTGAGCCTGCCTGTTCAGAACTGCATCTGATACTCTACCTGCTTGAAATTGAGATTCTGCTCAGTGGTTTGTCTCAGCACAGTACTTAATTGCACTCATGTAGAGTATTTAAATCATCTTTACTTTTGAGGTCAAATGTTTTATGAATTTTGGAGGCATCTTATCTCTCAAAGTGTTTGCCAGTTCAAGGGATAGAAAAACACATTCTTATAGCTTGCAACTGTAAATCATGATTAATTTATTTCAACAGTAGCTTCATGGCATTGCTGTTTCAACATGTTAATTATGCATAAATAAATACATCAGCGGGGCTGCTAGTTAACCATTTCAATTTTTAAAACAAACCTAAGAAATGCCTATGACTATCTCAGTTTGTGCTTGATATCAGGAAAGTACTTTTGCTTTCTTTTCCCCCCCAAAATGTTGTCAAAACAGGTTATGGCTAAATGCAAACATAACAGCTTTAGCAGAGGTCATGGAGTTGCATGGCAGGCTCTTGTCCAGAATTACAGTGAAATATTTATTCATGTATAACACAGAAAAAAGATTTTAATGTCTTCCTCCCATCTTTCTTTCTGGGCATGTCGT
Source organism: Gymnorhina tibicen (assembly GCA_013399875.1). NCBI lineage: Eukaryota > Metazoa > Chordata > Aves > Passeriformes > Artamidae > Gymnorhina > Gymnorhina tibicen. Next base: position 1,867,966 of record VXAZ01000244.1, read on the forward strand.
GTATATCTGAATGCCTGGTAGACTAATGAAATCTCTTGGTGGTATCTTTGCAGGGAGTGCCTTACTTAGGGAACAGGTGTAGTCTGCAGTACAATTACAGCAGTCTCAGCTTTTGCTACCTGCAGTCTGAATAAACTTTTCTTCATGCTTTATACTCTCATGCTGTCCTGAAAGATGTCCTGGTTTACTACAGTTCACTACATCAAAATCTTTTGGGAAAGAGTTGGAAATCTTGCCAAAACATGCTATATGCTCTAGGAGGTAAGAGAGGATAAGAAGTCTAATAGCAGACAAAACCAAACATAAAACTTACGTACAGGAGTTTTATCTCTCTTGCATGTGAATTGGAGCTAAAAGCCCATAGGGAGGAGAATTGCATATGCTCAAAATATTGAAGGGGGGGGGAGACAATCCTTTACAGTGTTCTTAGTTGCAATTTTCAGAAGCTGTATCTCAAAGATTAGTTTGTTGTCTTTTCTTATGTTATTTCTTACGTCTCTGATCACAGTGATATTTCAGGTATTGCTTCTAAAAGAAAGCTATAAAAGATAGTAAGTTTTCCCTTTAGAGCTCCTGTAGACGTTTAAGGGTGATCTCTGAACTTAAAGGAATTTTATGGAAGAATTTCTGCACTTAGCACAGCCTTGAAAAATTTTCAGCATTGTTTTGTCCCAGAGATGCAGCTAGTAACATACTAAGTACAAAAACAAATATTCTTTCTCTAGAAATAACTTTGCTTGTTAATTTCTTTTATGAAAATATAGTGCTTTTTTGAAATGTGTTGGATGATCTCACTATATGTTATTTCAGTGCATTATTTTAGGGGAACAAATGAGAGGAGAAATGCTACTTTAGTGGTTTTTTAATACTAGCACACTTTTTAAATGTCACAATTCAGAGCTGAATATTTTTCTTTAAATCGTTTCCTAGCAATATAGGCAACCAGTTTCCAGGCCAAGGTGTTCCTGATGGATTTTCTATGTATCCTGCATTCAGTCCCTTACAGATGATATGGTGGCAACAGATGTATGTACGTCAGTACTACATGCAATAGTAAGTCTACATTATCTTAGTACTGAGCTACACTAGTGAAAAGAATATATTAAATGTTTTTTTCAGAATCAAAATGTCTGTGTTCATTTTATTGGCTCTGTTTTATACTTAGTTTTGTCCAGGAAATTATGAAATCCAGTCTTGGATTAGAATTAAATTATTGTCTTAGTAAGTAAAAATCTAAGGGAAAATGCAGTTTGTTTTGACATGTATTACATCTGAAACTGTAGCAAAGAAGACAGGCTTAGAAATTATGGTGCATGTTTTTTTGACAAACCGGATTTACGTTTAAATTTTTAGCCAAGCTGCTGTTTCAGCCCAAGTGACTTCCAGCACTGAGCCAGCAAGATCTGCAGTTGCCCAGGCTGTAAATTCAGAACATGCTCCTGCAAATGAGCCTGCAGCAGTGCCAAATGTAGCCGTCCAGGAGAACAGGCCTGTAAACCAAAATGTTCAGATGAATGCACAGGGTGGCCCAGTAGTGAATGAAGAGGACTTCAACCGGGACTGGCTGGACTGGATGTACACGTTCTCTAGAGCAGCAATTCTTCTGAGCATTGTATACTTCTATTCTTCTTTCAGTCGGTTTGTCATGGTAATGGGAGCCATGCTGCTGGTTTATTTGTGAGTACAACAGTTCAGTATAGCTGCAGATCTGAGATGTGGAGTATGGCGCTGATGTTTATTCCATTTAAAGTTAAAAATTATCCACATGCAAAAATTTACACACTGCCCCTTTACAGTAGGGTGTGTCTGTTAAAAAAAATAAATGTAAACAAATAGAGAAACAGATGTGAAGAAAGAAGTAATTCTCAAAATGTTTTTACAGTAAGTTGGATACCACTTATACCTGAAACACAATGTTCATTGTGATATTGGTGATATTAATGGATCAGTATTGTTGAAATGAATTATTTTGGGATGAAAATTTAGAAAGCGGGGGTGAGGGGAGGGAAGTTCATATAGATCAAGCATATACTTGCATAAACTTAAACTTACTGCTTGGATATGAAATTGCAGAGCTAAGCTCAGGAATATTTCCAAAATAACTTAGAGGATGTGTGCAGTAAATTTTGTTAGGCAGAGTTAAGGTAGGGGTACAATAATGGTGGGTACTGGATCTGGTAGAATTAGAGAGACGTAAAAATATTTTAACTGCACGTCATAAAGACCTAAGCACATTCTGTGTTTAGCTGAGAAATACCAGTACTGTTGTCATCACTTCCTTTTGCATATGAAAATACCTTAATGATGTAAACAGAAGTGGAAAACAGCAGTAATGCTTGATATTTTGGACTGATGTCATTCACTGAGTTTCCTTACACTGTAGTCTCAGTCCTAACTAGGACTGCTCTTTCATAAAGGTAGGGTAGTTGAAATCAGAATATAGACCTTGGAAATGTAGGAGAGGCTTATTTAATTTACAGTGGTGATGGGGTTCAAGCATTAGCTGAAGTTTAAATTCCTTTTTTCCATGGAAAATCAAATTTAAGAAGATTAAGGCAGCCTTTGAAAATTTATTTAACTTCAGTACTTAAAAATGGGGAGGAGACCTATAAAAAGTATTCTACATATTTAATCACCTAATCATGGTACATTATTCATCTTCTGGAACTGAGGGCTGTGAACAGCAAGACCTTAATGCAGACATTGGAGAGTAGCCATTCAATCTAGAAGGATGAATTACAGAAAAATAGATGTAACTTCATTCATTTGAAAGTACGGAGAGAATTTGCTGCCGTAGTTAGCTGTAGAAGAAAAATCTTTTTGTTCCTTTCAAAAGAGAGGTTTTCAACTGTTCCACTTTCTTACATAGACACCAAGCTGGATGGTTTCCCTTTAGGCAAGAGGGAGGCCAGCAACAGGCAGCCAATAATGCAGAAGTGAACCGTGATGGGCAACATGCAAATAATCCTGATCTTGAAGAGATGGTGAGTAAGGGCAGACATGTCTTTTGAGACTCCTGTGTATTATATTGTAAAGTATGCTGTAGTGCCTGGACAGAAAGTCAACTTTTGTGAAATGGAGTTGGTTTAATCAGAAAGCTTTCAGCATTGTCCTCAGGTTGTGCCTGCTGCTTAAATTCTGTGTTTCTCCAGTCTGACAATTACTGGTTGTCTCTACTTCAATCACAGACTTTCTTCATGCTAGTTACTTCAGGAGGTTGTTCTGAGAGAAGTCACTTAATGTAGGAAGATACTGCTGGTTACCTTATGTCAGAATTCTGAAAAGAAGCAGTTGAATTGCTTCAATTTCTGTTTTTAAAGGAGCGACTTATGGATGATGGGATTGATGAAGACAACGGAGAAGATGCAGGTGAAGATGGCAATACAGAGCAGCAGCCTGGATTCATGGCTTCTGCTTGGTCCTTTATCACAACCTTCTTCACATCACTGATCCCTGAAGGGCCTCCACAGGTTGGCAATTAAAGTGGAAAAGGAACTGTGTCAGGCAGCCTCAGTAGCCATACGTAGAAGTGGAGCAGATTCTAGAGAGTGTTCTAAATACAGTGCAATTTCTGAAAATTTATAATATTATCTTTTTGATCATGGTGTACAAAAATGTGTATTTTTTTTCTTTTGGCTTTCTCATGCATTGACTATTTTAAGCACAAGTGGACTACTAAATGCTTTCTTTAAGATTCTTCTTTTTCTGAAGAATAAAATGTAAAGATATTGGTCTTCCATGTTTTGTTTTAATTTTAAATGTGTGTTACACAGAGGCAAGGAGCTTGTATGTAATCTGCACCATTACCTCTTTAAAGAGCTGTTAAAAATATGAATGTTGACAGATCTTTCCAAATGCTCTCCATTTATTTGAATAATGTGTTAGTTTGATGCAGGGTGTGAATTCTCACATCGGATTTGGAACTTATTCCTGAGAGAATGCAGTAAACACAAGGATTACTTGTTAATGGCATGTTGTCTTCATGTCAGAAAATGGTAAGCTGCTTCATTTAAAAAGCTGAGAGCTTTTTAAAGAGGCTGTACTGACATTTGTTAAAGTTGGAGGTATTTGACAGCTCTTCAAAGACAATTGGCAGTGATGGGATAAACCTTAAACGTTTGATACATACAGTACTTTTTAAGGAAAATATAGCTGTGCTGGGGCAAAACATGTACATTAGGTTTTTTAATAAAAACTGTTATGGTAACTCTTTTGGATGTTTATATGCATATTTGAATGCAAATGGCTAAATTGTGCCTCATTAAGGATGAGAATATGATTAATTTGAGCGTGTAATAAAGTTATCATGGTGGCATTACTGACATTGACTAAAGTGATGTATTTGTAGCAGTGTCTATACAGTTACGACTATGATCTCAACAGCAGACTATCTGTATTCTTTAATTTCATTAACCTAATTAAAACTGAGAAAAAGAAAATGGTACATGACAGAGTAGCACAGTGCTATGTCAGGTTTTTGGTTGCTTTCTTTAGATTTTTAATCACAGTCAAGAAGGTACATTTGGTTTTGTTCTTAATTCTGAAGTTACTGCATGCTCTCTAACTTAAAAATGTCTGCAAAGATTCTCTTGCTCTACTACCAAAGGAAAGCCTATTTGACTTTGTAATTTCCAAGTACAGGGCAAAGCTCTTGTATAGTCTAAATGAGTGATAAATAGGGATTTATTTTTCGCTTGCTTATGTTAAACTGCTATGCAGCAAAGTTTTAAACCCAAAGAAAACCTTTTAAGTTTTAAGCTCTGAAACATCTGTAAAGATTTCTAGGCCTCACTGAGAGATGACTCAATTGGAAAAAATAAATTTGAGCAATGGTTTTGAGGTGTCTAAGTTAAACAATCTTTTTTGAGTTGCAAAATACTTCTAATTTTCAAGTTCGTCAGAGGAGAAATAGAAATGTAAGTCTTAAAAGCATCAATGTTTTGCTGTATATTTGCAGAAATGATGATTAAGTCATGTTTAATTATGATATTTTCTTCCTACTTTTACTATGGGAAGCTGCTCTCAGTTTAGGTTCTTTACTACATATACATAAAATGTATAGACCTTGTCCATTATGTTACCTTTTTAATTTGACAGATGGATCTAACTTGACTAATATTTAAGAGCTGCTACAAAAACTTAAATTTTTAAAGAAGTGTCACAAGTGGTAGTCTTGGATGTCATAGGCCTTATTTCTAGAATACATTGAAGAAGTTTCATCTGTTTCACCTGTGTGTTCTCCCTCTCACTTTTACCAAAGTTTTTCTTTTACCATTTTTCTTTCTGTCCTTGCATTAGCATACCTGTAAGCTATGCAGTTATGACCTGCCAGTATCCAGCTATCAACGGCCATTTGTTGCTTCTTACTGATGTTGTTCAGGTTTGTTTGTTTTCCATGCTGTGGGAAGCAGTTGGTGGCAGCTCTCTGCTGTTAGCAGACTAGATTAAGAAAGCTGCTCTTAGGCTGTTAGCCCTGATTTTGTTAAAAAGTGTAGAATTGTCACTGCTTGTTCGTATTCAGACAAGGATAAATTTGTTGACAGGTTTCACAAGGCTGAAATAGTGAAATGGGAGATCCTGGCAGTTGGTTGGATATTGAGGAAGATGTTCTGAGAGCTTTAACCAAACCACACAGCTGGAGCGATGCATCGCAGAGGCCACACTTCCATGAGATCATCTTAAGGTCATTGAATCTCCCAGCTTCCACAACTTATCAAGATACAAGCAAGGAAAAGCAAAAATACGGTTACTGAGGAGAGTGAGTGAGAAATAACAATGAGATAGGAAGCATTACCAAAGAGTTGGAGGCAGAGGAAAGCTACTGGCAGAAGCAAAAATAAGATAAGGTTGTGATCATGAGTAAACACAAAGCAAGCATTGAAAAGCAGTTCGAGGTAAGAAAGGTGCACTACTTAGAAAAGGAAAGAACTTGTTGAAAATTAGTTAGACCAGGTCTTTGTTGTATGTGTTTCTGAGCAATTTGAATATACAATTGAACAGCGTATGAAGTATAACAGGTGATGATGGCAGAGAAATTAAAACCCTGTGAAAATAGTTGCTTTTTTCTTAGTGTATCCTTGTAGAAACTGTACAATAGCGTAAACCAAAACACAGTTACGTAGTACACAGTTCTAGGCAAAGCTAGATGCAGAACTGTAGTAAATCTGGCACGAAATGTAACAAAAGGCATGAGGATTAAAGCACTGTAGAATGCTCCCCAGTTGACCTGTACATCACCTGCTTCTACAACTTTGAATATAAAAAAAGTGATTAATTTTTTCCTTTACCTTGCAGGAAGACCTGAAGTGACAGATGCATTTAGATTTCTCTAAATGTGGGTTAACAGTGAGTCTATGCCAGCATGTGCAATACGTTCATGGTGTGTTAGAACACATCAGAAACACACACAAGTGAAGTGTATTCCATCTGTAATACTTCTTGCTGTGAAGAGACAGAGTAGATCAGCAGTGCTGATGGAGCAGGTGTATGAAAAGAGCAACACACAGCTACTCCTTTGCATGATTTCTTACTATTGTGCTTTGCAACTGGTGTGTATCCATACATACAGGTGCACTGACTTCTCAACCCCAGCTTACATTGAGTTTAGCAGTGCCACTGTTGGCTTAACAAGTTGTCACGGTTTAACCCCAGCTGGCAACTATTACCATGTTGCTGCTTGTTCCCTTGCCCCCCTCCTTCATGGAATGGAGGGGAGAATCAGGAAAAAAAGTAAACTCAGGGAGTGAGATAAGAACAGTCTAATAATTGAGATAAATTGAAATGTAATGGTAATACTAATAGTTGTGGTAAAAAGGGTAGAGAGAAAACCCAAGGAAAGTGATGCACAATACAGTTGCTCACCACCTGCTGATGAATGCCCAGCTTGTCCCTGAGCTGCACATGGCACCATTTGGGATAGCTTCACCCAGTTTATGTACTGGGCATGATGCTCTGCTTGGAATATCCCTTTGGCAAGTTTGGGTCAGCTGTCTTGGCCATGCTCCCTCACAGCCTCTTGTGCATCTGCTCCCTGGCAGAGCATGGAAAACTGAGACCCTGATTTTAGGGTAAGCACTGCTCTGCAACAACCAAAACATCAGCGTGTTATCAGCATTGTTCTCACACTGAGTCCAAAACACAGCACTTCTTAGTCCTGGCTACTAAGAAGAAAATTAATTCTATCCCAGCCGAAACTAGGACACAAGTGTAACAAAGTCAGCTGGAGAATTCTTGGGTGTAAAATAGTGGACAAAGGGATACTTTTCCTCCTGTTGTGAGCTTGCAGTCTCTTGTTCACACTACTGTTTGGTTTGGAGACTTGAGAGGCGGAACTGGCTTTGCAGTTGCTCCCTGTTGCCGTTAAATTCAGGGGACTCATAGAGGAGTTACCATCTGAAAGTTGGCTGCCCTCTGAGTCATCACTACCTTCTTACTACTGCTGCAGCAGAAGGAAGAAAAATGAAACCATTGTGGGTGATGTTTGTAATCTTAACAGCTGACACAAAATGACTGATGCTTCCATCAGATGGTGTGATTAGTCATATTTCTGCTGCTTGTTTCCTGAACTTACTGAAAGTTTTCTAGTGTAATTCATTTTTAGCAGCCTTTGCTGTTGCCAGGAAGCAGTTCAGAATTTACCCCAGTGAGTGTGGACTCTGCCCTATTTTTGGATGTGTTTAGGTGGGATGTTGCAGACCCAGCTGCAGCCCAGCTGGGTGCACCCTTGTTAGTAAGGTTGGGGGCCTGCCTTTACTCTGGTGCCTGCCAGCTGCCAAAGCCTCCAGGGTGTGCTGGGAAAGCTTCGATGCTGCTGGCATTCAAGTTAAGGGGGTTAATGCCAGTGTGGCTTTTCCTGTGGGTGAGGTACTCAGTGTTAATATAGATGGGATGATGCAAACTGGGAATGAGTTACTTCATCACTCACAGCCTTTTTTTGTTTGAAAGCTGCTGCTTGTCCAACTAACAAGATAATACAAGGTAATATGTAGGTGTCATCGTGATTCCCACCCCCCAAGAAGAGCATTTGGCCATTCTGCGTGGTGGTGGCTCTGCAAGAATGCTAGATCTGGAGTACCTTTTCAGCTGCAGCTTCTTTCCTTGGCTGGATTTATTCACTTGCAGCTGTCTATGCAAGCTCTTGCTTTGGAAGGAAACTGGGTGACTAATGTGAATGCTTAGCAGTTTAGACTTACTTACAGGACAATCAACCCAGTAGCTGATGGGAGAGGAGGGAAGCACATACTGGACCTGAAGGAGCTATCCATAAAGAGGCTAGGACTGGCTAACTTATTTTGTATGTGCAGAGGCAAGCACAGTGTCCAGTGGGAGAATTCCCATGGTACATAAGCAGCATTTCCACTTCTTTACCAAGACAGTTTTTCTCCTCTTTATTAAGTTTAGTTTGTGCTTGTTTTAGACTTTGTTTAAACAACATGAGGAAATGTTGCTGTATAACAATAAATATCTTTTTTTTCCCCCTAATGTGTGTCAGTGATGCTGATGTATGATTCTCACATAGTTTTAGTTGTCCTAGGAATAAACTGCAAAATTACTGATAATTTTTGGAGTAGGGAGCTTATACCAGGGCAGCTGCAACTGGAGTTTGCTTGCACAGTGGTGAGGTGTGTTTAAGTAGGAGAAAACTTACAGAAAGACTGTTGACATTTTTTTTCCCCTAGCTTTGCAGAAATCTAGAGAGGAAGAAGCTACATGTGAGGAGTTAATGAGACAGATGTAAGTTGAGTTGCAGATACGTTCAGTTTTAAAATCTGAGGGGTTTTTTGTGTGTGCGTGCACATATTTTCTTTACGGCTTTAGAAAGACTGCTGGTTGGACAGGGAAGGCAAAACCTGGTCTTTGTGTTAAAGTTACCGTGTTTGGGTGGCTTTCTTGCAGTGTTTTGTTCAGTAACTTCGTGCAAGGTTAAACCGTAGCCATGAAATAACCGCAGCAATGTGAAAATGCACTGCTGTAAAAATAAACGAGCCGCTTGTCTAGCCGGTGAGCCACTTGACGCTCTAATTTGTCAGCCAGAGATGATTAAGGAAATGAGTAATAGACTAAATAAGAGAGCACGTCGTTGGTGACGGGGTAATTGGGGGTGCTGAGGGCAGGGCCGGAGCCCGGGCGGGGCGGGCGGTGGCGCTGCTCCAACGCGCCGCTAGATGGCGCCGCCGCCCGGCGCCGCTGCCCGGCCTGAGGGGGCTCCGGGACAGCGAGGCCCGGGCTACCGGGGCTCGGCTGCGGGCCAGCGTTTCGCTGCGCTCTGTAGGCGGAGGCACTGGGCGGGAAGTGCCACTTGGGCCGCGGACGGCGCTCCCAAGTTCGCTTCGTGTACAGGGAAAGCCCGTTGTGTGCTTGTCCCGCGGTAGCAGGTCACTGTGGTTAGTGAACGTGCTGAGCAGAGGTTCTGTGTTTAAAAAGGTGTTTCTTTTCACTGTTACCAAGACTCCTTGCAAGCAGGAGTGTGGCGTTCACCTTCAGGAGGTAGCTGATGCTGCCAGGGAAGGCTGGGTGGCTTTCCCTTCAAAAAAGCATCCCTAACGCAAACCCTCCTGTGATACCCTCAGCAGAGGTGAGTTCCTGCAGCTGGCATGAGGGTTCACTCACTCCATGAGTCCTGCTTGAGATAAGTGGATAAAGTATTGCGAGGGAGCTGCTAAATTGCTCCCATTGTTGTGGCTTTTCTCTGGCTGGAGGGTTTCATAGTTCAGGCTGCCTCCAAAAAGCCGTGTCTGTAGCTTGCCTGTTCCCGAGCCGCTAGATTCTCCCATTCAGATGCTTGTGGTAATGCTGCTGCTTGGTGAAGCAGTGCTGTAACAAGCTAGGCACCCTGCTGTCTTCATCTGGTTGAAAAAACCCAGCCTCAAGGTTATGTGACACAGAGTAGGCTCTGGGAAATGTGGAATCATCAGTTTATTGAGTTGTATGCTAGTTTTCCAATGCTGATGATTTAAAAGAATTTTTTTGCCCTGTAGCCAAAAGGGTGCAGTGCAATACATAAATTACAGCATGAATATTGTTAATTAAGATGATTATACATGACTTGATTATGATACGTCTTAAATTAATTTTCTTACCAGTTAGATGTAATGCAAAAGACATTGTGGGTCCTAGCAAATAGCTATGATGTATGGATCCATTTCCACTTCAGAACAAGTATTTTTTTTAATTGCTGAAGCAAACATTTGTCTTAAGCCATCTGAATCATTCCCAGGCGCTGCTCTGGAGGACAATTGATACCTTCTTAGTGCTGCTTTGCCAATTGCATTTCTCTGGTGAGGGCTGGAATTTCTATGGCCTTGTCTCGAGGGCTTTTGAGGCTCTTTACTAAGTCAGGTGACAGGATCTGCAGAGATCCAGTAATGTAATACTGGTGCCATTACCCAGTGTCACAGCGTGGCACCAGGCAGGGGCTGAAGCTTGTAGAGGTAGTCATGCATACCGGGCTTCAAAGACTGGATCAGTTCTCTGGTCTCATTCCCAGCATGGGCACATGAGAAGCTCAACTGTTGCAATGGAGGAGGGGGCAGCATGATGTGTCATGAGATTATTCAGCAGCAATATCTTAAGGGGACATTGCTGTCAAAGATTCTGTCTCATGGGACCATAGTTATTGTTCCAAAGTCCTGTTCAGAAACTAGGAATGCACATTTTTAAGGCACTTAACTGGCCTGGACAGCATGTTGAGGTCGAATTTCTAGGGAAACACGTAAGAGTAAAATGTAGGCAGAACCCTAAAACAGTTGTCTCTCTTCTTCATCTGGTGTTTGCACATCATATGGAAGCCAGTTAATAATCTGGGTGGATTTGGGCTGGTTTGCACTGTACAAAGATCTGGCCCCAAAGTTATCTGAGCTGTTACAGACATGCATAATTTTACTTGTATGTGAAATATATAATATCACATACTTCAATTTCTCTCTTCCTTGGCTTATTTAAGTGTCCAGAGTGATCCCAATTTCCTTTCGTTTTTCTCTGTACTGACTTCACTCCCCTTTTTGTGACTGCACTTTGAGGAGCTTCCATGTGAGGCATAGGTTGATGTGATAACCATACAGTTAAAGTTTGCTTTTCTTGTTTTGGCATTGCTTTGTTTCTGAGAGACTGGTGTAGCAGTGGTGAAAAACAGATGGTGAAGCTCAGGGAATGTGTTGTGAGGAAAAACTGTTGGGAAGGTCTCTTCTGCTTTGCTGTGTGTTTGTAAACATTCTGAAATGCTTGATGTCTGTTAAAGAAGGAGGTAGAATTTTAATATTTATTGAAGGGAAATAATACCTGACTTTTTTTGTCAGCCAAGCTAAAGCACTTTTACAGGAAATTGTAGGTTATTATACAATGGAATTTTAATTTCTTTTTTAAATAAGAACTATCCAATGGCTGTATTTTCTTCCCTTTCCATATCCAGGGAGATTTCTTTTTGGTTAGCACATTGCTTCATTCTGCTTTTGGAACCTCTCTATTAATGTGGACAAAGACTCTGGACTCTTGTGCCTTCAGAGCTGCTGCAGAGAAGCTCTGTTTGGAAGCTGGCTTTTGGGGTGTATAAAAACACTGAAGGATCACTTGGGAAAGTCTTTGCTTTTCTCTTGGCCCTTCTCTTCTCTCCTGGTAGTTCCATGTCAGTTCAAAAACTGTGCTTGCCAATGGTTTTAAATTGCACTGGGGCTATTGTGAAGAATTTGGCAGTATAAAATGCCACTAATTGAAATGGAGGTTGTGCAAGCATGTCCCATAAGATACCAGGTTAAACTGTTCCTACATTTCTTGGGGAGGGTCTTTCCCTTCAAATGATATAATTGTCCATCACTGAGGGTCTGCAGTGTCCCAACAGTACAAACAGTAGTAAGATCACAAAGACAGGTGAGTTTTCAAATCATATATTTGAGAGCACAATTAGCATCATTGAAACAGGTTTCAGAGAGCCTTGTTGATACCATGAGATTTTAGTTTGTCCTTAAGCTGACAGAGAGAGCCTGTTGCCTTGGTATCCACAATGCAGATGATACCACTTCATGCTCTCTAGCCCTTGTGATGCTGGAAGATAAAGAAATTAGGTCGAAGAACATCAAGGGTGAATTATCCCGATTTTCTAAGTTTTCTATAGAGTTTATTGCATTGCCCTTCTGTCTGTGTAGAATTTTCCATTTTTAAGAGGAAAAATTGGAATTGCATATGTGGATAATGATAATCTCAAAAATCAATTTGGTTTTGATTTTAATGGCTACACTAATGTTTTTGCCCATCATAATTTAATAGCTATAGTGATCTTCTTTGTAGGGATAACAGACTGACTCACTCTGTATATTCACAAAGACATGCAACCACTCACCTTCAATCACATGTATATCCAAGGAGCTACTGCTCAGTTTGGTACAGTCTACTCACATACACCAGCAGAATCTATTGCAAGATGGTTTATGTGTAGAAGAGGAATTATGGGTCCTAGACTGTCAGATTTTCTGCCAGGGCATATGTATATGCAGTATAATGTATAAATATACAAACCTTTCCGTTTTTTTAAAAAGACAACCATCATGTCAAGGCCAGCAGGATATTAACACAAATGTGTAATTAACATTGCAATAAAGTCATATGAACTACTGGTGAAGGATCTCAGTGGGATTGCAAATACAGCTTGGGACAGAGATCATAAAAGAAAATCCGGTGTTCAAAGAGGTGCACTATTCAGGACAGATTAATAAAGCTAAAGGTGATGATAATTCTCATTTCACAGTATGAAAAAGAAGGAAAAAGGAATAGTCAAATGGACACACTTTGGATTAAATATTTATGGGAAGAATGGTAAAAGAGAAAATCTGCTGGTATAATGCTTTGAGTCCTGCTTGCAGATACTCAGCCTTATATTTACAAAGGAGTGAGTTTCTATAATTAAATTTCATCTGTAAAATCTAGGTGGGAAAAATGTATCTAGGACTAGTAGGATCCAGACAGTCTTGTGTCCAGTAATTTGCAGATTTCTTCACTAGTGGTAATAGGAGTCATCAGTACTACAGACTCCAGCAGCAAGGATGTTACCAAAGAAGTGATTGTCAAAATCAAACCAAACTGCTTGGATTGAATGAATGCCCATGGAGTTCTTTTAAATCAAAAGTTTGTTAAATAAAGCTAAGGTGCTTTATTTCAGGAGAGCAAACTTTGTGAGTAGGAATGAATGGATCAAGGCGAACTAAAGAGCTTAAGGATTCGGTGCTAGAGGTGTCTTGGAGCTGCTGACATCAGAAGTACAGAACTTGCCTTGACTTTGAATAAAGACAAAAGCTTTGTAAGAAAGTGCTGGAGAGACAATTGGAACATGAAACATTGTGTCTGGCAGACCAGATTTTGTGGTCCTTTGAGACAATTTATTAGTTTAGATGGTTAAGATAGGGATGAATACCAAAGCTAGATAAAGAAGAGATAATGGGAAGCTTTGCTGACAGGGGGATTACAGGGCTGGAGACATGTTTTAAACATAGCCCTGAGGAGAAGAATTCATACTGAATAGTTCAGTTAATGATCTTGCATAAAAACTAGCAGTGTTTCTAATGATGGATTACCATGGGCAGTCAGATGGTAATGGGGTAACATCCCTTCCCCATGGGCTTCTCCAGTGGTAGGTTATATGTTGTGGCTACAGTCCTCCTAGCCAGGGCACGTCTGTGGCCAGGCCCTGAAGTGCCAGTGAAATGTGGTACTGACATGAAGTTATGAGGCACCAGCAATATGAAGAGGATGGTGATAACAAGAATTACTCTTATGAACCAAAAGCATAGCTTGGAAACAGCGAAGGAAGAATATGTAGGGCAAAGTGCATGATTGCATGTATACAGGGAGTCATAGGTGCAAAGTAATCAGGAAAATAGTATCTACAATCCTGATGTCTGAAGTACCTCAAATGAGGAATTGGCAGAAGGTTAGGAATTACAAACTCCACTGTTCAAGGGGTTCATGCTGTGTGTAGTTCCACTCTCTCATTTTCACCATGGATAATATCCAAAGTGGAGTGGTGTGGAGGAAAGAGACACCTGAATGACCAGGAGAATTTCAATCATCTGAGAAGGTGAAAACAGAGAAATTATGAATGTTGCCTCTGAATGCATCAAGGAGATAAATTCTGTCAGGAAGAACAGCTCTTTAGCATGAAGGACAAAACTGGCCTAAAGAGGTTAAAATTTCCAAGAGTAAATTTGGGCCAGAAGATGATTCCTAACCATGGAAGTGGTATCTTCCCAAGAAGAGTGATGGGGATGAAGGCCACAGGTGGGTGTAAGGTGGTGCTTGAGGAATCCTGTTACAGGGCAGAGTTCACTTTCAGTTCTCTGATCCAGCACCCTGTTACCAGCATGTCTTTTCAGGGTTTGCACTTTGTGAGGAAGCATCTCAAGTAGCAGGACAATATAATGATGCATCAATGCCATACAAGACCAGCAGGTCCAGAGATGTGATACTTCCCCTCTGCTCTGCCTTTGTGAGACCCCACCTGGAGTACTGACTCCAGCTCTGGGGTCCTCAGCACAGGAATGTTGTGGACCTGTTGGAGCAGGTCCAGAGGAAGGCTACAAAGATGATCAGAGAGCTGGAGCACCTCTCCTGCGATGACAGGCTGAGAGAGCTGGGGTTGTTCGGCCTAGAGAAGAGAAGGCTCTGGGGAGACCTTGGAGTAGCCTTCCAATACCTAAAAGGGGCCAACAAGAGAGCTAGAGAGGGACTTTTTACAGGGACACGTAGCAATGGGATGAGGGGGTGTGGCTTTAATCTGAGAATAGTTTTGATTAGATATGAGACAGAAATTCTTCACTGTAAGGATGGTGAGGCACTGGAACAGGTTGTCCAGAGAAGTTGGTGGTGCCCCATCCCTTAAAGTGTTCAAGGCCAGGTTGGATGGGACTCTGAGCAACCTGGTCTAGTGGAAGGTGTACCTGCCCATGGCAGGGGTTTGGAACTAGGTGATCTTTGAGGTGCATTCCAACCCAAACCATTTTATGATTCTATATCCCACTGAAGTCACGGAGCACATGTAAGAGATGAAGTGTAGTTATCAGACTTGGAATCTGTCCTCAGCACTGAAAGTAATGCTTGCCTCTGTGAAAAATAAAATTAGATTCCTGAAGACTCTTGGTGATCTGGACTTTATT
Organism: Gymnorhina tibicen; assembly: GCA_013399875.1. Lineage (NCBI taxonomy): Eukaryota > Metazoa > Chordata > Aves > Passeriformes > Artamidae > Gymnorhina > Gymnorhina tibicen. The sequence goes on from VXAZ01000244.1 coordinate 1,883,103, forward strand.
TTTAAGCCTCTTCCAAAAGAATAATAATGGGTGCTTTGAAGATTTCAGGGAGCTCTCATTCCTTATACTATCATCGCTTTCAAAAGAAGAATATGGATAAGCCTGGACTCTCACAGGCTTAAGAAAAAAACATACTGGATGCTAGCAGTTTAAATTGGGTCACGTCTGATCAGAAGATTTATTCTTTGTGGCAAAGGCTATTACTAAGGATACCATGAATAACTCCTATTATACTTTAAAATAGTTTCTTTGGTCTTTGAATAAATGCAGCTCTGAGTGTCTTGGAAGTTTTGCCTACCAAAATGTTCATAGACAAATCAATTCTTATGTGTGATGCTTATGATCCTGTGTCCTTAATTCACCTGTTATCCTTACTAATCTGAATAGAAAGCTGGGTAGAAAGAGATAGATGTCTGGTTATTAATATCAGAAGAGCAATACTCTTTAATCTCCTGTATCTTCAAACACTGAGAATAGCTTTAACAAGGATTTCACACCAAACTTGAACCATACTTCTTAAAGTTCAAGGTTTAGAACTTTTAGCAGCAAGGGGTAAACCTTTCAAATAGAGTCCGTGGACTCTGGAAACAGGAGTGTCCAGTGAAGTTCCCATCCCACTGGGCTGCACATAGTTGCAGACACGGCTCTCAAACTTCTGCCACCATGTGCCTGGTTGTATAGGAGCTCTCTTCCCTGGGTATTGGAATGTTGCTTTGGAGGCTACCAAGGTGATGGAGTCCTGTGTCTCAGACACAAATAAGAAAAGACATAGATAAGGAAAGACAAAGAAACATAAGAGACAAGAAGGATGTAAAAATGCCATAATGAACTCGTGTGTCTTGAGAAAACCTCTAATCTAATGAGAATGGATTTTGTTTGAGAGATTGTACTGGTACAATTAATTATTCATGGCAGCGACATCGTTAGGATTTCATTTTATTTAAAGGCCTCTAAGTGACTTGGAAAATTGGGTTAAGCTGAAGAGGAGTTTCAGGAGAGAGACAGGGGAAAGCTTTTCCTTTTATTGTCTTTGTCTAATATTTTCTGGGTAGCTATTAGAAGTACAAACACAAATTACACTCAATCTCTAACATTCTTGCATTAAATGTAGGCATAAATTTGAACCACATAAATATGATATCTGGGCCAAATGGGAACCTAGATGGCTTTTTGTGGGACAAGTTAGATACCATTAGAGTGACCTACTGTCACTTGTTGGGGACTTGCTATGTTTCAGCACTGTACATTAACACCAGCCTGTGATTGGTGGCTGCAGACTTGGGCTCCTGGTGGAGAGAGGGTCTACATGGACTTTCTGTTTGTCCTGCAGCAACAGAAGTGTGGACACAAATGGAGGTTCATGGGGCCATTTTCCTAAAACTGGAATGGCTTTGGCTGACATAGATACATACAAAAGACACAAGTCTTTCCCTTGCTGCAGTAGAAAGCAAAGGCAGAAGTGATCCTAAAAACCAGTAGCAGCCAGACCTCTACTTCATCTATTATAGCTAAAGCTCTTTGCACTTGACCACACCCCAGGTGTACTGCTGCTGTTGATAGGCAAAAGCACTTTTCAGGTGGTTTCTCACCTCTCTGGAGAAGACAACCTGTACGTCAGCCCACATGGAGTGGGTGGTGTGCCTACAGACAACCCTGTTGTATGGCTTGAGACCTGCAAGGCCCAGGTCATGGGAACAAGTCAGGGATTACCCTTCTCCTCTCCCCCTCCCCTCACCCCCGTAAATCCCTACCTGATTCCCAGATAGGTTACACAGCCTCTGAGCTGCTAGAGCTTGTGCACTGTTGAGAATATTGGGGTTTTTTCTTAAACACATGGATGCTTAGCCTGGGAACTATGCAGGCATCTGAGTGTTTAAAAAGTCTGGTTTTCTTTTTCTTTTTGTAATGTTTATTTGTTCCTTCCCTTGTAATTCTCCCTGTTAACTTATGGACATCATTCAGGGACAGATTTAAATCGAAGCAGACAGACTCCAGTTCTGCTCTGTCCCTGGAACAGTGGAGATTTGTTTAAAAGTACTATCAGGAGCACACTTGGTATGACTGGAATGCTCAGGGCTTTATTTTTCATTTCACATCATGTGCAAAGTAACCCGGCTATAGCTTGAGATGTTCACATGGCCCTGGTGGTACCATCTCAGCTTGGTTGGCTGAGGGTTGTGTAAATTATTTACAGCAGCTTTAGAGGATGCTCACAAACAATGGACTGGCCACTGGGAGGAATGTGAGATGAAGCTCATATGGAGTGAGGCTTGAGGCCTTGGGAAAACACATTGGGCAATGGCTCTTAAAAATTAAAAAGTATGTCTGCAAGTACTGGTCTGGATCCAGTTTCAGGCTTGATCTGAAACCCAGAAGCAATCACTCTTGCTTTGATGTCTGGAAGGGTTTGTTTCACAACATTTATATCTCGCTGACACTAGGAGGGGAAACTCCTATTGAAATTTTTTAATTAAGAAGGAGTTTCAATAAGAAAAAAGCCATTTGTTCTACGATCCCCAAGTGTCATCTTACATGAAAATCCACAACAGCTCCAAGCTCCCAAGTTCTCATTCACCTGAAACCTAAGCTGGGTCACAGCAAGGTTTTGGCTGTCATGAGTGGTACCACCTGGGTCCGTCTTGAATCACAAGAAAAAGTGGCAGTTGTTGCTGTTTTGCCAAAGCTCTGGCTTGCCAGCAGCATCTCCCAGGTGATGTCCTGGGCACCTTGGAGCTGCAGCACAGCCAGGCTGGGAAGTCACAGCCCTGCAGTCCTCCCTGTTCTCCTGCACTTCTCTCTTGGTGCTCACTGTTCCTCTGAAGCTGGGTGTGCAATCACTTCCCAGAAGGGCTAGAGGACAATCCTTCTGAATTTTGGAGTGCCTCTAATTTTTGCTGCAATGCAAAGAGAGGGAGAGTGAGATCCACACCTCGCAGATGGAGACTTTACAGAACCACGTGGCTGCCTAAAGCATGTGTAGGCAAACACTTTGTACTAGTGGTTAAGTGATTTCCAGTGAAGAGCTTGAGATGCCTCAGCTTCAGGACTTCAGGTGGCGTTCGCTTGGGCACTGTTATCTTGTGTTTTGTGCTGTATATCTCATAAAGGTGGAGGTCTCTGCTCCTTTTTGGCAGTGTGCTTACAACTACTTGCTTTCCTCTGGCTGCAGCTGGGGAGCATTGGAAATGTCTTCCCACGGTGTCTCATCTTAATCAGTCTGAATGGGTGATTGTTTTGGGCTGCGAAGCCTCTCCCTCAATTCCTCAGGGCCCTACTCTTGCTGCTCACCAAGAGAAAAACTTTTTCTCTTTTAACACAGGGGCCTGCCACCTCCCCAAACTTCCAACAGATGAAATATGGCTGCAGCCCAAGTGTTTATTTAGACTTCAAGAAGAAAGAACCACAGAAGGAAAAAATCTATTCAAATAATAAGACCTTTTCTCCTGATCGCTTTTTGATTACATTGTTTTGGTGGCTAGACACTTGACTTACAGTATATAAATATTCATTTGCTTTCCCATATGAGAAGAAAATTCAAGTCAAATAAATTCAAGTCAATTTGGTACTCTCATTTCTCTCCTTTTAAAAAGTTCTTTATTATTTTTGCAACTAAGTAATATGTGTTCGACTAACCATTAATTTTTCCCACATCTAACCTTGGATAAATAAAATAATTTTTAAAATAGAGGTGAAAAGTAACTTCTGAATACACAGAGAATTTCTTCTATCATTCATTATCCACCATGGCAAATGTAAAGCTTAATACTGTATGTGAAAGCTGACTGGTCAATCCTCAACTCATGAAAATAGTTTTCCTTTGGTACGGGTTCACACAAACTTGAATTGCTCTCCCTGGGACTGTAGTGGCACTATTCAAACTGTTGAAATGCAGCAATGCTTTTCTAATCATCCATTATTAAATCTCAGTCATCCAGATCCTTGCTAAGCAAAACTCCTGATGATATCCTTTAGCTGTGTCCCAATTTTTATCCAAGCAAATTTCAGAACCTCTCTTCTTTATTATTTTATAATATAGAAGAATATATATATAATATATAGAATATAATAATATAATATTATTATAGTTTATTAGAGCGCTGTGTTGGCAGCTGCACAACAGCCTTGTGGCCGGGCAGTGCTCAGGGCACTGCCAGTATGCATTGCTTTACAAACATAGATCCAAACTCTACCACCAGGCTTTCAAAGGTCTGTGTTTCTGGGCTTGGTCGTCCTATTAGTCAGCTTCTGAGAAACTTGCAGACTTAGATACTACTGACTTCAGTGAGAAAAAAATTCCTGCCTCAGTGTAGATTTAACTGTTTTCTTCATTTGGGATGGATTTTGATATGTCCTTATCTCTGAGTATTTGTTTAAGAAGACAACCCTTTCTTTTGGGAAGAAGAGAGGCTTTGGGACCTTTCATCTCAGTTCTTTGTAAGGAAAAACAGTAGTTCCTTCCACATGCTGTTCCCGGTAAAAGGGAACACCATGTCGTCCTGGGGCAGGAACTGGTGCTTGCTTTGGTTCCCTGAAGAGTCCATATACTGCAGGATTTTTAGTCTTTTTTTCCCTAGCAAATCAGGGAAAAGCCCTTTTAAGGTTGACACTGTATGTTTTCCTCAAAAGAAGAAACATATTAGTCAGAAAAATTAATGTCATTTACTAAGCTCTGTTATCTCAGTATGAACTGACTTGAAACAGCATCAGCTGGGAGAAAGCTGGATCCAAGCTACAGCTGCTATGAATTAGTACAGGCCCAGCAGGAGCCCAAAGAAGGGTTGTGAGCCTTGGGAGGCTGGTGGGAGAAGGTTTAGTGTTCTTAAGTTTGCAATGGGCTGTTGGGTCAGCTTGGTCTGAGTTAGGGTGAGTAGTGAGTAGCTAGGAAGATCTTTGAGGACTGTGTTGATAAATGCAACTTTTGAGTGTGTTGAAGGTCCCTGAACCAGCAGTAAAACACAGGAGTGCTATGTAAGAAAGGATAGGTGGAAACAGCTAGATGCATCTTTTAATGGATACGGTACCTTTGTTTTGGGTGGACTGGTATTACTACAAGGCAAGTGATCTGTGGCTAAAAGGTAAGTGAAAAACAGATTTGCCTTCATGGAGGCTGATAGGAGAGAGGGGAGTAAAAGTTTCAGTGAAGAGAAAGAGGGAAAGATTACGTGCAGCAACACAACCTTGAAGCTGAGAAAGGAGAAAAGAAATGTCAGTAGTCCTAAGCCAGAATCACGTGCTAAGACTTCTTGAAGGCCTCAGGATGTCTATCTCTCATCCCGTCTTGATGCCTTGAGTAGCTAGCAAATACTTCATACTTGGAAAAGAACAGCTTACAAAGCTGTGCTGGAGGCCATTCACTTTGGTTCAGTAGAGCTAGCTGCTCAAATATGTCTTTAGTGAGCTCTGTTTGGGCTGCCTCCTCTCCTGGGAGTTGCGTTGCCTGTGCTGCACTGGTTGAGTGGTTCCCTCCTTCCTTTCCCTAGACTTTTGGAGGCTTGGACCTTCCCACAGAGCTGGCTGGTGTTAGTTGGACATCTCCCCTTGGCAGTGATAAGCATGTATCTGGTTGTTTTGTTTTCTTTTCTAAACTGGAGGTTGTTTAAAACCATCAGTGAAACACTCTGTACTGTGGAACAGGAATAATAAACTTCTGGAAGCTCCAGGCTCCTGCCTGGTGCCAGAAGAATGAGTGATGAAGATTTTTGCCGGCAAATCCCAGGACTACCAGGGCCCCTTGATTTGGTCCAGTGAGTCTCTGTATGTGGGTGTTGGGTACAGTAGCATAATTTTAGAGGTGTGAATTGATTTGTCCTATTTTTCCCACCACATGTCCCAGGATACTGGGACAGGAAATCTTAGCTATTTGAAGGAGAGTGGGAAGAAAAAAATTAGGTGGCTAGATTTAATGAAAGTACAAGCTCCATTACTTTTTCTCCATCCCTTAATTATTTTTTCTGCTTGTTCAACTCAATTAACACGTGGGAAGGGCTGTGCAGTTTGGTGCCTGACTCTCAAAAGGTTTGAATGTAGACTTCCTCAGTAGATGTTCTAAAGCTTTACTATACAGATGGGTAGCCTATGTTGCTTCCTGGTGTTGGATGTTGTTCTCCTAGTTCAGCACATAGATCTGGGTAGATTACTGTACATTTTGTACTCTTAGTAGCTAAATGCTTAGTCCTCAGAAATAATCCTCCTTCTCAGAGCCGATTCTTTTCCCAGCTGGATCTCAAAGCTGGACTTCAAAGCTTCATAGAAATTGGTTGAGACCCATCTATGTTGTTCTTAGACTGTAACAGCTGCTGTATTTGAAGCAGGTGGCAGATGTTCTTGAACTGTAAGCTGCCTATCCAGGAACCAGCAGCGTTTAGGTCAGAGCTCAGCAAAGTCCACATGCTGAAATTCTGTTACTCAGCTGAATTTTTGTTCAAGTCCTCTGCACCAAGCTGTGGTTACAGTGGTGACTGTAGTGTAGGCGTAACACGGTCAGACATTCTTGAGTATACCATTAGGCACCTAATACCATCCAGGTTTTGGGTTTATATCGTCTGGGCACTTTTTGTGTCAGAGCCATGGTGCTTTGAAATTCCTGGAAAGCCTCACAAGGTTAATGTAAATCTTCAAACTCATTGTGTGCTTTGCTTCTAAAGTGAAAAGGTTGGGGAAAGGAGAATTGGGTGCTTTTGGGTGGGTTTTCTTTGTTGGTTTGGGATTTTTTTTCTCCCCAGTAACTGGGTCACGTGCAAAAATAATCAGTAGGATGCTCTAGCTTCGTGTGAGTGATCATGCAGTGAGAGAGAGGATCCGGCTGTCCATAGCTCTGTGGCCCTCAGGATCAGTGTGTCTTTGCATAGGAATACTGTGGAGGTACCACATATTCTTTTTAGGTGATCTTGTTTGGACACTGAAGAATAGGGTCCTAGCTCTGGTTTTGAAGCAATAACATTAAATTGGATCTCTTTGAATATAGCTCATATCTGCCCAAAATTTGGTGACTCTTTCATAAAGTCAGCGTGAATTTGTGTGTGTGTGTGTGCACCGCTGTTTGTTGTTCCACAGAACTGCTGCCCAGAAAGATAGCTGCCTAGATGGATTTGAGTTATGTACCAAGACAAAGGTAAATAAATGCATATACACTTCATCAGATCTGAATTACTCTGTTAAAATATGAGCTGCCTCTTTCTAGAATACCACCAAATTGCTGCTCCTCTTCTAACTTAGTTAACAAAACCGTTACATTATACTGAGAGAAGTTGTGTGTTATTCCCCTAGTTAACTTCTGGCTAAATTCCTTTGCTTGGTTTGTACCCTAAACAGCTAAATGTTTAGTCCTCAAAAATAATCCTCCCTCTTGGAGGCAAATGCTTTCCTTTCAACACTGTTTCCTTCATAACAGGGCAAGGGTGGGATTCCCAGCCTCGGGCTGATCTGCAGCTCTAGACTGAAACTAAATACAATGCCCTGGGACCAAGACCCATCATCTGCAGAAAATGGGCAAGAGGAAATGTTTCTTGTGTTAGCTCAGCTTGTGGCCACACTGGGAGAATTTGTTTTCACACCAAACAGTTGGCTGACTTCTCTGCTGGGGGGAAAGGAGAATCAAGGACGGATCTCTGAGAGAAAAGGTTTTGCCTTAGCAAGAATCCTTTCCAGAGACATGCTGTTATTTTTCAATGGGTGTGTGCATACAGTACTTACCTCCCTGAAACACAAGCGTAAGTGTTTTGCTGGTGGTGCACTTCTGTATGCAACATCAGGCTTCAGAAGACCTGCTTGTGCTGCTCGTTGTCTTTAAATCATTGCAAAAGTAGAGCAGTGCTTGCCTAGCTCTTATTCCCAGAACATCAGATTTGATGGCCCTGGTGACAGGGTTTGGGTAATGTATGAATCCCAGCCTGTTTGCAGAGTGTTGCTCAGCATGTACTTTTGTTTCAGGTTGACTTCCAAGTTCAAAGAACAACATTTAAAATGCTGGTTTGAAAACACCATGCACCCACTTGATGATTATTCTTTCTAACCTATTTCCCCTGTGCAGTTCTGTGCTATCTTGCCAGGAACAGCCTCTATTTGGTTTGGGTTTTGACCTCCTATTGTGCAGGGAACTGAGAGTCCTCTTGGGGTCCTGGAGCTCAGCCTGGCACAAGTCTAAACATGGAGCCTTTCTCCGTGTGCGGTAATGAGACCGTCACTCTGGGCTTGTAAATCACCACCCATCAGGAGCAGAAGCTGAATGCTCTTCTTGTTGTTGTAGCAAGTATTTTTAATGAAGTTTTCATATGTCCCTCTTGAGTGATGAGAGAGGACATTAGAGATGCTTGGGTTACTTCTGTGTGTATGGGGATTTTGCATGCAGGTTTGCTAAGCAAGTTCTTTAGCCTTTATTTTCTAAGTGCTGTTGCACCCATGCCAGATAGAAAGTACTAATTTGTGCATTGTGATTTGGAGCACCAGCAGTTCCTGGTTGTGATACAGACAAAGCCTTTGGGGATGGAAATGTATCTTCTTCAGATGAACAAGATACTTTCTATTAACTGGTTCCATATGAATAAAAGCAATAGGATGACTGGAAAATGTGACAAAATATTTTCATTACAATACATAATGCCCTCCTGAAATTCCGGCAGTGGTTTTCACTGGTTTTCTTAAAAACACTGCTATTACATTTTGTCCATTAGGTTTAAAGACAAAGCTGTGTAGTCAGTATAGATTTCTAATTTTTCAGACTATGTCAGAATTATTGCTGTCTTATTAGAATGCAGATCACTGAGGATTTGCTGGGTCTAATAGTGGCAAATAATTTCCAGTGACTATTTTCCACTTTTTGATAACAATTTTAGACTATCTTGTTGACCAACAGACAGCATAATCACTTCCTAACTCTAGATGGTACCCTTAAAGAAGAAAATAATCTTGCACTGCCTTATGAAAACTACTCGAACATGGTTCTTGAGGTCTGGAATACTGAGCCACAGCTCAATGCCAAAGTCCTGGCATTTGACACAATGACTTTTAAGAAAAATGTATGTACTTAAGAGTAAACAGGAGACACATATATGGAAGCTGGCAAATGTCTACTGCCGTTCTACTCCTGGCTGGCAGGGAGTGAAAGTGCCTGTGGATAGCAAAGCATTAAATACATGTTGAATATAAGTTCTGCAGTCACATCCAGTTTCTGGGTTTTTTCCCTTTTAGGGGTGTATTATTTTTTGCTAGTTGGTATGTATTCAATTTCTTCTATTTCTCTTCTAAAGTCTGCTCAAAGTCATCTAAAGACCACAAACTACTGCTGAAAGAAAAGGAAGACTGAGTCAGTTGTTAACATTAATTGCCTGCTCTTTGATATCCTTAAGCTTATTGCCTAATGGCATGTATGTGGGTTTTAGAGGACAAGAGGGATTATGAGGGGAATAAAATGGAGACCTCCATGGAAATAAGATTTAGCTTTGGCATTCTGGCTCAGGAGAGAAGAAATGATCATTTTAAAACTTTTGTTCTTTAATCTCTGTCTTGGTCTATCTTGTCCCCCAAATTTCCTTGCAATGATATCACCTGAAACAAGCATTTTCTGAGTAAATGCTTGTAATGTTGATGTTAGAATACAGCAGAGCCCAGTGTGATGCTGGTTCTTTGGCCACGTAAATGGTTCAACACCACCTGTGAGTTGTCTGTGCCCCACTGAGTCCAGTGGTCAGTGGATTGACTGTGAGGTGCTCCCCATCAGCATCTGTGGGTTTGGCCTCATTAGGGCTTCTAGAAAGTTTGTCAGTCTAACCACATAGCTTGTTTAGGATTTTGGAGAACCGACCCTTCTTGAGGACAAACCATTCTGCAGTGACAAGATACACAAACACAACTACAATCAAGGCACCTATAAAGAAAATAGCACTCCCTTGCAAATTTATCTGAGAAAAGCACTGAACTTTATAAAAGGCAAAGTATCACTCTAGTAAATCTATGCCAGGTGATTTCACTAGGCTTTTACCAGCAGTGGCTTTTGTTAAGGCTTTGCCGTAGCAAGTAATATTGCTCTCAGACAGAACAATAAATTAGCACAACAAATTAAGCAACGGTTGCAAGTATGCAGGTGTATTTACTGCCTCATCTGAGGAGTAACTTTTGATTGTCTTGGTGAAAGTAAATATGTTGATTGCCCCAAGCAGTGGGTATTTGCAGAGCAGTTATCAGCCCCCTGCAGTAAAAGCTGAACAGGCTGCTGACATGCTTGGGAATTGTCACATGATCTGTACCACCTACATCTGGCACTCGCTTTGAGATGGGAAGTGTGGTGTTTCAGAACAGAATACAAATAGTCTAATTCTTGCATGAACTCTGTCTTTCACCTTCTTCTGTATAACAGGAAGTGAGATTTGGAAAAATTAGAGCAGAAACTTTGTCCCCAGTACATTCTGCCAAGCTCATGCAGGCAGGATAGCTTGTGGTTCTGCTTTCCTGGGAGCTGGGATGAAGGCAGGTACCATGGTAGACCATAAGTTGTCCTAGGCAGTGGCTGGCTGATGCCCTTTCTCATGATTTGGGCACAGACTTGCCAAGATGGACCTCCTGCCATATAAATAAGTAGCTGTGTATTTAATCCACAGGGAAGTAAGTTGTTGGCTTTTGAGGTTCAAGCCTCTTTTGCTTTGAGGTTCAAGCCATAACCAATCCATAAAGTCAAGGAATAAATTAGCTTTGAAGAACCTCTAGTGAATGCAATGCTCAAAGACATATTCAGTTGAAGAAACCCACACTTAATCCAAGTTTTGCTTCTGAACATCTGAATCCAGGACGTGCAGGCGGTTCTGATATGCAACTATAAATGAACAGGTGGACACGTTTGAAAATGAAGTTTGGGTTAATCTGAAGTTAAGCTTTTAGAGATCAGTCAAACGGAGTCACATTTTACATCTTGCTTCGGTTTCTGCAAATATGTCGAATATTTAGTGTAGCCAAGCACCAGAAGCACCAGCCATTAAATATAATTCCTTCTACCTTGTAGTTAATTTAGTTAAGCACAATTCTTTCCATCACTTTCCTTTTTGTTTTTCTGCAGGGAGAGGATGTACTAGTAGTTAGTAGTGTAATGGATCACATGTGCTAGCCATTAAATAGTGTCAAGAATCAGAAGTATTAGAAACCTAGACTTGGGTTGTCTGATGAATTTTGTGAAGCTCTTCTACAGGAGTTAATGCACTCTCCTGCCAAGTGTAGTGTGGGCACATTTTAGGTTTGAAGCTTGCAGGAGCACACCACAGCAGCTCTCTGAGGGAGCGCCTGCTTTTGTAAAAACACAGCAGTCCTTTAGGGATGTGCAGGAAGAGTTTATGTTTAAGCTAGCATTTAACACTGGAGGAGCCCTGCATTGGGTTTTGAGTATGTTTAGGGACCTACTGCTTCCTGCAGGCTCAATAGTTTTGAAATCTAGCCTAGAGTGTCTTGAACTCTACCCTATGTAGGAAAGCCAAAGGTGGCACCAAAATGTTCATTTTCTGTATATTTCTAAATTTAACCAAATAAACTTCAACCTAGATAGATCGTTGGTTCTGTGGCTTACAGCAAAATGTAATAAAATGAATAACCGTAGGCTTTAGTATCATCTCACACAATTGTATTACCGCCCAATTACTTTTTTGACCTCCTTGGAACCATGATTCCCTTAAAACACCATCTGCAGTTCTCACTGTCCTCTCAGTGTCTTTTGTGTCAAGCAAATTGATAACTTTAGTATTACATCATGCCCTGGCTCCTGTTTGTAGGAGCACAGCAAAGTGAAAGGTGTTACGTGTCTTGAACAAAGCATTTGCCTGCTCAGTGGCTACTTGCTCGGTTTCTTGGACCCAAGAGGACTCAAGACAGCTATTTATTTTTCTGAAATTATTAAGCAAATATGACAATTCTCTTCTGTCATAGAGTTTTTGAAGTCTGAGATTTTTTTTCTGGCTGAGTTTTTGAAGTCAATAGCCTGTTTTCCTGATAAATTAAGCCTACTGAACTAATTCTGCCACTTCCTTCAGCAGCCTATCCAGTCGATAGTGCCAACAGACACCTTTCACCATCACTCAAGTATGATGAGGTACTTCCTGGCTCTGATTTTGTAAGTAACTCCATCATCTTTCTGGTTGTTTTCAGTCATGAAAATATTTTGCATACACTGATACTTGGAAAAGAAAGATGTTGACACAGCAACTGGTTCTGGAGAGTCTAGAAAGGGCACCAGAGAAGGTAGCTTTATGTCTACAATTGTTTTGAAATGTGTTGTAGGATTTTTGTTAGTCCACAGTGGGTGCAGGACTGTTGATCTTGTCCTTGTATGATACTGATTGGAATATGGACCCATATTTGGTGTAGCTGCACAAGTGGCCATAAAGAAGAGTTGCAGGTTGTTTATATGGACTAGAAAATCCTGGACATCTTCCTTTATCATCCCAGGGTTAAAGGCTCAAACAAGATCTTAAAGGTCTGCAGGATCAGATTTAAGTGCTGAATACCCACAAATCATGCTAGGTTTATTGTACAATGGAAGTAGAAGGGAAAAGTATAGCTTGGCAGTTCACTTGATCAGACCTGGAAAAACCCAACTCTATTAGGGGGTAGAAGCTGCATACTGAAGTCTTGAAAAGGGAGATTTGCCATTCAGTCTGAGGGCCGTTGTATCTCACAGGTGGTGTTTTCAATGAAAACTTCTTTCCAAATGCCAAGTCCCGTAACATTCCAGGCATTTCTAAAAATAATAAAGGGAGAGCTCTCTTAATTAAGAAAGAGGTACTTATTTTGTGTAGGATATCACTGGAATATATAATGCATTTTATGTGATGTGTATGTGTAATATTTCTTTTCAACTCTTAGTAGAGAGCTTGAGTGCTTTGGTGACCTGCATTAAATCTCATTACTGTCTCTGAAGCTGTCCAGCTAAGAACCAATCACCATAACCAGAAAGTATTTTCCGTGTTGATAGGCAGACATGGCTGTGCTGATGCAAAATGTACTATGGGACATGCAAACTCTCTGTCAGGTTTCAGGTTCACAGTTTTATGGATCTCTCAATCCATTCCAGTCTTCTGTGTTACTTTGAAATATGGTCCTGTCAGACACCTCCTAATGGAAAGAGCCCTCCCTGGAGATGGCAAGATCACTGGTAATGAATGCCTGCCTCTGCTTTGCAGCCTCATTACAGATAAAGAATGTAGGGTTAATAGGGAGCACTGGTGTCTTACTGGACAAATACTTTCTAGTTAATTTAACTGCTTAAATAAAATATTTCAGGACCCTCTAGTTAATAGAGGTACTATTACCTTTTCAGTTAGTATTTTTCTTTTTTTAAAATAATCTTTCATTTACAGATAGAAGGGATAAATTCCAGTGGGTTTTTCCCCCTAGATATGAAAGATGAGGCTAGACAGGATGAAGCAGTGATGGAGATGGACTTCTAGATTAGTGTTGTTTGTAAATGAGATTTTGAAGGCAACTATAAGGCATTGAGGACTGTGAATATTTCTTCCAGCTTTAGCACTTTTGCCTCAATGAATAATAGAAAGTGTGTAGATGCTTCAAGTCTCTTAAGACAGCATGTCTCAAAACTTGCTCGCTCTTTCCCAGCTGTGAGAGTTCATCTCTTACATTACAGTGAAGAAAGAAAAAAAATTATTTAAAAAGAAAGCAGCAGGGATGATTGCAGTGAAAGAGAAATATTAAATGTAGTTTAGAGCTGGGGGCAACCTTTGTTTTGCAGATTATTTTCTGGCTTTCAGCCTGATCCAGGAAACCACTTCTATCAAGAGAATGAAAGATTAAAGTCAGAAATTTAATTGCTTAAGAAAAAAGATTTACTACCCATGAGGTTCATTGGCATCCAAAATAAGGCCTGTTCTGTAGTGTACACTACATCTCAACCACACAGAAAACTATCACAGAGAAACAGAAATCCTTTCAGCTCCAAGAACAGGCTTCTAGTTCCACCACAAGAAAGTGATTTCTCAATACCACTGGAATGTGGTTTCTAGTACAGAATTTCTGCTTACAATATTCTTCTGTCATCTGGTGAATTTAAAGAATGAAATTATAAAGGAGGAAATATTTTGTTATTATAGATCAAATAAATTAAGGCCCAGTTAGATGAATAACTTGTTGAGTTATCCATAAGACACTTTATTTTTCTTCATGTCTCATTCATATAAAGTAGTATAAATGTTGCTCTTCTGGCTATTAGCATGTGATGCAACACATACTGTGTCTTTGGGCTGTCTAGGCCAGTGCCAATAAGATAGCTCTTCTAGTGCAAAACAGGACAGCCAAGAGGCTTTAGAAATGCCAATTCAGTATTTTCTGAGCTGTGCTCTTATTACTGTGATTATTATGAGAAAGAAAAATAATAGTGTGGTTTTAGTCTTTTCAAAAAAGAAGCCCCCCAAAAAACCAGCTAAAAAATCCCCACCCCACAAAACCCCCACACTCATGCACTAACTACATGTGTTAGCACTAGTATTCTAAGTTACCTCACTATGGATTACCTGCCTAGTGGGATAAGGGCTTTCCTTCCTCAAAGGACAGTAAGAGAGGTAATGGAATAAAAATTCTGAAACTTTTTTGTGTTTTACTCTTTCTTTTTTGTTGTTGTTGTTGGTTTTGGTTTGTTTTTTTTTTTAGCTTGGTTTGGGTTTTTTTTGGTTTTGCATTAAGAGAGCATATAGAGCCTCTAGCAGGAACTGTGATCCCTCAAGGAGCAGAGGGCTCAGATGAAAGGAGGGAAGAAAAACTGTGGGATAGAGCAGCAATTTGAGAGTCTTGGGTGTTCAGTAGCTATAAGATCAGTTTAACACTGAAAAGGGAGGTTCTGGACTCCCAGTCTGAAACCATACACACTCAGCCATTCTGTGTCTGTCTCCTTCCATGCACTGGGAGGGATGGTAGGGACTGGGCTCTGGAGGGGAGCTGGTTTCAGCATGCTTCCATCAGAAAGAACTGTGCTGGAGTGGAGCCTCTTGAAAGATGAAAGAAAGGAGGAGACTCTGCTTGGCTTCTGTGCCCATGGTTCAGTCATGGCAGAAATGGATCCAAAGCAGCACTTGAGGTGAGCCTATGGCTTCAATCAGTGGAGAACATTGTCCTAAGGAGGTTTCTGTATTTTGGAGTGTAGTCCGCTTCTCCTGTGCTTGTCACAGTAAGATCACCAACAACCTTTTGGCAACAACCTTTACTAGAAATGGGCAACTTCGGGAAAAACCTGAACTTGGTGCCAAGCCAAGGCATCTGGTTTACTTTCACATGTCCAAACACCAGTAATACCTCTAAAGCTATCTGCAGGCATGTATCATACAAAAATGTGCCAAATTATATACATTGGAAAGTGGTTGCCAAGAAATAATGACAGTAATTATTTTCACTGGCTTTTTATTTTTTTTTGGCTTGTCCACATCTGGAGCCTGGAAATAAGTCAAACCCGGGCAATGTGTTGGAATCTGAATTTTAGATTAACCACGTTCTTGGCATCCCACTGGCAACAGGTTTGCCCCAGTGGCTGATAGATATTGTGGTTCCTCAGTGGACCGCACCAGCTGGGAGTTGCAGCAGAACTTACCTTACCAAAATTAACTTGGGAAGAGGATCTTCCCTGGATGGGAGGATGGAGGACTGCAATCCAATTTAAAAGTCAAGCACAGAAGGAAAAAATATTGTTAAGTCCTTCTGCCTTCTGAATCTTCTATTTCAGTATTCTTTAGCATGAGTCGTTGCTCCCCGCTTTTCCCAGCTCAGCCAGAGAAGCCTATCTGCTTTGTAATTAACAGGCTGGTGTCTGGTGTCTGAAAAACTCTATCCACCTCACCGCTTTAGTGTTTCAGGAAGGCTTAAATTTGAAAAAAGCATAAACATCTGGGTTGCATTCCTTAAGCATCCTCACATATCCTGAGTTGAGAAGAGCTGAATGGTACGTTGGATAAGCTGGCGTCTGAAGGTTTAAAGACTTCTGGTTAGTGTTTTGTAAGATATAACTTGGCATTTTGTGGTACTTTTCACTTCTGGGCTGTATTTGCCTTACTTCCTTTGAAGTTTGTTTTCAGGTTTTTGATATTATTGTGATTTAACTAGAAAACTGGTCTTATTTTTGAATGTACTAACTTCTTCTTTGGTTTTATGCCTACAAGTAGGTACCAGCCATTTAAGTTAAAGGATCAAGAATTGCTGTGATGTTTTCCTGCAGCCTGTTAGCTTGTGAATCAAGAATTCCGTGGTATCTGAAGCAGGATTCTTCTTTCTAAAGCTGGAATAAGGACCACTGCATTTGCAAGGCTTTATCCCTTGTGCCTTTTAAATAGCTTTGCTTTTTACATGGCAGAGTTGTAGCAGGGGTCCCTTGCTCTGTATGGCACATGTGCAAAGATGTGGATTTCAACAGGATTCACAGTAAACTGTCAAGAGCTTGTGAGGCTCATGTGATATTGTAAACAGAAAAGAGTGTGTCAAAATGCCTTTACGTGCAAGGCACATACAAAGCTCCCTGGAATGTGCAAATGGTGTTTTCAGCACGGTACAGGAGTCAGGGTAACATGGTCTCCTTGATGGACCACATCCATCCTTGCTGCTTTGCAGCCTCCCTGTGCTAGGACACATGACTTGGTGGCATGTGCAAGAATAGTGTCTTCCCAATCCCTCCTCCTTGTCCCAAACCACTTGTTTCCCAGCACTTAGATTAGCATAACCTTGGTCCCTGTTGTTTGAAGCAAAATTCTTCCTGTGTGAGTTCTTGGCTCTTGAAAGCATCTGGTGTCCTCTAGCAGAGTCTCACTGGATTTGTAGATACTGTGAAGTTAGTACTCTGAGCATGGAATAATACACCTTTCCTGGCACAGAGAATAAGATGATTGTATTAATGGGAGGAAAACATTAGCGTAGAGCAGGTCATGGGGCAGGACGGAGGTTGAGTGAAATCTATGGGTGTTTACTCTTGTGATGTGAACACTGTGACTGATGACAGAGGTGCAAGGATAGACAGCTGAGATCAATGACAGGCTGAGGATGAAGCTCCTCTGTTGTATGCTGCTCTGACATGGGGTTCTTTTAAATTGCCTATCTCTGTCAAACAAAAGATGAAATAAGTACATAGCGCTTGCTCTGGAAAGACTTCCTCTGTGTCTCCAGTACTTGCTCAGCATATTTTTATTACAATGAAAAAATACTTTCCAGTTAGTCAGCTAAAAGATCCTTGTTTGTTTATTCCATTTAACTGAACCATGGAGGGCTAGGGGGAAAGTTCAGTGCTATGTTTGGGAAACAGTATGTATGGTCCTTGATTCTGCTAACAGGAGACTGGTACTTGATCTATCTGTCCTGCCACTGGCGTCAAAAATAAGATTTAAATTGACCCCAAAATGTATCATGAAGTGGCCTGCTGAAAAAATCTCCTAATTTCTTAAGAATTAGAATAATATATGGCTGATAGCTTCAATTTAACCTTCATTCACTGAGCCAGTCTGACATTGGCTGAATTCCCCCTGCCCCAACCTATCTTTCACAGTCATCATCCAATCTGCTCCAAAGGAAAGTTACTATCTCCTTGTTAGCACCAGTGGGATGCAAGCCTGACTGAAAATCCCCAAGAGGTGGTAGCTGTGCTGCAGGTGCAGCCCTGTGGAACAAATTCCATGGGGAATTTGTTGATGCACAAGGGGAGAAATACAGAGATGCCTTCTGAGTTCTTTCATACCTCCATGAGGACTAAACCAGCAATGCAGCCTGTGTCTCCCAAAGAAGAAAGTTTGTTCTCCTGGACAAGCAGGTTTAAGATCCTGTTTTCTATTACTTTAGGAAGTTACGAGTCCTTGGGTATTGATTCCGTGTGCGGTGAAGCAGAGCCATCCTGTGGCAGCACTTGCCTTCTGTGGCCTTGAATCAGCAGGCTATGAACACCTCTGTGTTCTGCTCTTGAAACCTCTCTGGGATGCCAGAAAGCCACAGGCCCCTCCATCCTTTGGGCTGGACTATTTGCCATATCAAAACTACTACGGACTCTCTAGACTGGAAAAACTACTCTTCAAGACCTCTGTTCCCACTAGAGGATGGAGTGGCATGTTTGTGGGTGCCTGCTCTGGGGCAGGGACTGCTATGAATCCCCTCTGGCTTTGAGGGGTTCCCCAGAAGTTGAGCAGCTGGGGAATTGCAGGATTTCCTGAGGTGTTTGGGAACTCCAGGAGTCATAGTAGGATACTGCATTGTGGGGAAATAAAACTTAAATGCTTCTTACATGAAAAACAAGCAGTCTCTTCCTTTGACATATTATATCAAAGTCATTTGTTTTCACCCCAGAGGAAGAAAACACCCTCAAAATATCAGTGTTTGCAAGGAACAGAAATGTTGAGTGATCTGTGGCTTCTCTTTTTTTAGGGTAATGATGCCACAAAGGCATCAGCCAGCTATGTGCTTGCACTTTCCTTTGGAAACAATATTGCTTTCTTAAACTTTCTCAGACTAAAGCTTACAAGGCTTTCTCAGGGACTGCAGACCTCCCTGTAGCTGGGCTCTTACCAAAGAGGTTCCTCAGGGCTGGAGGATACAAAGAGGGATATCATATTTCTTGGTCATCTTGAAAAGGACTTGCAGCGTGATCAACAATCCCCTCTGAAAAAGTTTAGAACAGTGATGACCAGTGTTGTGAAAAATGCCTGCGGTGGCTGTCCAGCTGTTGTTACACAGCACCTGCAAGGTTCATGGATAGAAGATACTAGGGGAAGGGTTTGAAGAATTTGAGGCATGAAGAAAAGATGTCCTAAGAGCAGATAAAATTGAAGAGTTTGACTTATATGACCCATATGCTTTCATTTAAACCTAGGTGGTGTGCCTGTGTAAAATATGTAAAAATGACTTTGTAAAAATTGAATTGATTAAACAATGGTCAAGGCAAGAAGGAAACAGGCTTGGTACATGAACTAGAGCAAGGTAAAGGAAACTGTTTTTAGGTCCATTATTTATGAAATCTAGCCATAGCATCCTGAGGTTGAATACAATGGATACCTTATTCACTAGCAGTGCTCATCTGGTACCTGTGATGCTGCTTCTGGCTTGAGTGTAACCTATTGGCTGCATTTATTTGCCACTAATGGTTCTTTTAGTGAGGGTCAAGGGTCAGAGGATAGAAAAAACAAGTATTCTTCCTACTCTTTAGGTATGTGTTACCTGGTGTTCAATGACCACCCCAAAATGGATGTCACTTCCAGCACTGGTGGTGGACAGCAGAGAAGTTCTCACAAATATGAATGCAACAGTGGAAACTGGAGCAACCTCTGCTATGCAGAGAAGCATTTTTTGCTCACAAAAATCATCGCTGGCTCATGGTGAACTAGAAAAAGCTGTCCTCTGGGCTGTGATGTGTTAAACACTTGCAGTTCAAGGGTCTCTGGTAGTCTCTAGCTGATGTTGCCCGCAAAGGCCCCGTTGAGCTCTAGTGGAGCAGGACAGCACTCAAGAGACAGATGGATCATGAGGGGTCTTTCCTGTGCAAAGCTCTGGATGTCAATGCCTTGCAGATGCTGTGGAAGAACAAAGCATGGGGCTGTAAATGGAAAAGCAAGAAGATCATGATATAAATATTGCTGAAGTGGAAAGCCTTATCTATAAAGAAATAAAAAATGTGCAGTCAGCTTTGCACTAGACAGCTCTTGCAGAACAGGAGAGCTGTGAAATGAACACCTGGCTGGAAGAAAACTTCTTGGGTATGATGGCCATTGGCCAAGCTCCAGGGTTGGAATGAAGACTGTAAGTCAGAAAACTTTCTCACTGGTATAGGTGGCTCTGCAGGGTCTCAGAAGCTGCATCTTCCTGTTTGTGCAGGCATTCTGATTGCAGTGTAGGTGGTCTGAGGCTCTCAGTGTTCCTCTAATTTCAGTTGCCTTCCTCCTGACAAGCAAGTTAGGGATTTATGATGGGAGAACAGTCCAAGAAATGCTGCTAAACCAGCATAGGAAGCTTTCCTCGAGGCATGATCTTCAAAGCAGCACAACAGAGCCTGGATGGTGAAAAGACCTGGCTGCAGCTTGGGAAGCAGCCATCCCCTTTTCTCACCTCATGCCCACCACATACCGGGTCCCTGCTTATCCTGTCTCATCTCTGTGGCAACATGTGACAGACCTGATCCCTTATGGAATAGCATTTTAATAAAGTATTTTTACCTATGCTGATTGCAGAATAGGTTTATACAAGCTTGACCATGCTTTCATTTTGGACAGTCAGTATGGGTTTTTCCTTATGAAGTAAATAATTGCCAACTCCAATACAGCAGCAGTGTTTGGTGCTTCAGAGATGGTACCTGAAACAAAGGAGAAACAAAGTGAAAATCATCAGCTCTCATCCACTGATCAAAGACAATCAAATTTATAGAGGGGAACAACTAAGAGAACCCTTCCATTTCTCCTGAATCTTACAGAAATTTTACTGGATTCAGTAAGACCGGGTCAAAATTATTTTTATAGTGAACACTTTCTACCTGTAGTATGTAATTTAAATTTTTCTTAAAATGTCATCATACCACTTTCATGTCTTGTTTTCAAAGAAATATTTTGAAATATATACATAGACTTTCTATGACTTACTGTCTGCCTGTAAGGTATATTGTGTAATTTACAACTTCAGTTTTCATTGTCACCTTGACGACTAAGACGTAGTTAAAATGGTGGCATTGAAATACCAAGTTTTCAAGTATGCCAAAGGGCAGGTGAGGATTTGTCCTTCTTTCTGTTAAAAGTTGATTATAAATGTTATATAAGTAGCTTCAGTTCTGGGAAAATTATTGGTATAATTTTCTTTACCAGCACAGCTCCCAACCATAGGCAAATTAAAAAATAAAAAAAGCCTTGGTGATTAATTCACAAACAGGATGAGAGCAGTCTGCATTGTTTCCATGCATTAGTCAGCTAAAATACTCCTGGCAAATCCTATCTCTTTATCACCCTAATCCTCCAAGTCTAGAAGGAAAATGCAAAAGCATGTTTCAAATGGGAAACCACCCTCAGCCCCTCTCCCTGTTAACAACTTGCTTTTCAAACTCACACTGTCTTGGGGCATGATTTGACTTAACACTGAGTTCCCACTAGTATATGCAGAACAGAAAATTCAGTTTACCATCTCTAGGGTTTTGGCTGACAATTATTCCCCTGACGTGAGACAAATGGTTTGGCTTTGCGCGTGTGAGCGTGATGCTTCCTACCACTGCACTTTCTCTCAGAGAATTGCTCTGTTGCTCTTTGTTTTGGAAATACTGACTTTTGAATCGGGGAAATCAAACCACCAAGGCGACACATTGTCTCAGAGAAGTCATGGGCTGCACATCTGAAACACACTGCTCTTCTGTTAGAGATGTTAGCAGTGTAAACTGTATTCTTGATTGCTTTATTATTTGTGTGTAGTCATTGTTCCTGCTAAAAAAAGGCACAAGATTCAAAATCATGGATATTTTTGCCAGCAAAACATATTTTGGTGGTTTTACCTTAGGACACAAAACTCTTCCATGTCTTCATCTGGCAAAATCCAGCACTGCAGCCCAGTGCTTTGTGCATCATTGAGCCCTGGCTCTGTTGCACAGGAGTGGGGAAGCAGCTGAGAGGAGCAAGTGCCAGGGTAGAGGCTCCTTCAAGCAAAACTTCAGCCTGGGATCCCTAGGGAGCATAAGCAAAGAGAAGCAAGACCTGGTGCACTGGTGGGGGGCTTGCAGAGAGTTATCAGTCAACAGCTGTAAGCCCAGACTCCTTGCAGCTGATAACAGATCTGCTCATTCAGCCTGGCCACTCGTGCATGGAAAATCAAAGAAGACTGAAATCTGTTTGGGGCAGGGGGAGGGGAATTACCCAGCCTTCAGTAAATGCCAGACTACCACAAAACTGTTGTCAAGACACCACGTGTGGCAGAGGAAGATTCACTTAGCACTATTCCTTTAAAGATGCCTCTGCTGGTTATTGATCTGTGACATAGACAGTCCACTCACCTCTTGCAGCAGGAAATTAGGAATATCTGTATTTGGGGTTTGTGGTTTGAATTCTTGGTCAGTAGCAGTTGATAGAAATATTGATGTTTCTCAAACTATAGTTATTTACAAGCCCATGTTGCCTTCAAGCAAACTAGGGATGGATAAAATTCCAACCTACTTTTAACTGGCTAACAACACTTCCAGTTTCTTACTCTATCATACACTAAAGAGCTCCCTTGTCTATAAGGCTGCATGCAGCAATACAACTGAGTACACAATAGTGCTTACAGTGTTTTTAAAAAAATAAATTTCTGCATCCATGTCTAAAGTGCTATAAAACATATGCTTCTCACTTGCAGCCTTTAGGCTGCTGGATATTTCCATGCTTGGAGGTACACAGTGCCTGCAACCACTTGTGTAGAGCAAGGATTTCCTCTCCTTCCTGTTTTTTTAATGGTAAGGAAACCCAGGCACATCCCAGAAGCCAGAGCTGTTGCATCCTCTGAAAAATTTTTGGTCTGGATGATGGAGGGGACCAGGAGCCTGAAGAAATACAGTGGCACATCACAGTGAGAGTGCAGCCCTTGAGACTATGATTGCCCTGGAGCAGGGGCACAGTGGACAGATCTCTGTGTTACCTCCCATGAATGTGTAAGTGGGAACAATGTGCAAGAACAAGCTTCTGAGTGAAAAAAATACCTCTGTGCACCTTGGATGGGCCAGTGTCAAAGAGGCAGTAACAAAGCCGTACATCCAGGGCAATGACTAGAACCCGGAATAGGTATGGGCCTGTTTATGATGAGGGTGCTTCACAGGAGTCAAAAGGAATAGGGCTTTTGGGGGGAAGATTTGCTGCTGTGTCTGAAAGACAAACCTTACAGAACCTACCCAACTAACAGTAGAGAGGTCTCTCAAAAGCTGCTGGTGCTCATCATCCTTCTGCAACAGCTTGGCACCTCCAGAGCTTGCAGTTTATAAAGTCCAGAGAGCACTCTCTGGCTGAAAGGCACTAACTACGCAAATGCAATGTGAGTCATTATTGTTATTGTCCTTTCATGTTCTTATTCAACTCACTGATGCACCTTCTATGTCCAGCTGACCAAGCAGTATTTCTTGCATTATAGGATTCTGATTCTACTTCCATTGTTAATGTTCATTACTTTCTTAGAGAGCTACAATTTCATTATTAATACATCAGTGTAACAGAGCACAGATTACATAAATGCATTTCTGAGCATTAGCTAAATATTAGTTTTAAGAATAAAATATGCTTCCTATGCCAACAATATGTTCCTTCTTATACAAATACTTTATGGCTACAATTGCGAAAGTACTTAGAAAAGGCTTTTATTGTCTTAAAAGAATATTGCAAAATAAACATTTGCTTATCTTCTCCTTCTTCTAAGGAAAATCAGGAATTTGAAAGGTGGCTACCATGAATGTTTGAATCTGTTCAATGACAGTAGATTTTAAACCTCTTATCTCTATGAGAATCAGAGGGTGAGTTCCTTGTGTCTGATCTGTTTCAGTAGTACAACCGTCAGCTGCAGTGTGGTTGTCTCTAACATTGATGGTCTCCCTAGCCTTGTCTAGACAGCTGATGTTGTTTGAGCTGAGGAGAGTCCCACTGCTGAGCAATGGGATGAGAGCAGGGTGATGACCATACTCTAGTGTCACCAGTTTTGGAGATGAAGCTGGTCCAAAAGCTGATTTAGCTGCAAACAGATATTTAGAGCATGGATGTGATATATCCAAAGTATTGTTTTGCTGTGGTCAAACCTGGGCTGCAGCTGTCTGTGGGACTAAGGAGACTTGGAGCTGGGTTTAGTTGATCCTATTACAATAGCAACTGAGCGCTTGGAGTATCTCCTTGTGTTGACCCTCTTGGGAGAACTGGGGCTAAACTGTAACACTTACCTCCTGCTCCTAGGCAGAAGCAGGGGCCTCATCACATGCCTGGGGGGATGTCTCCCTCCTGCTAGCCTCGGACAGACAGACATTGTGGCCACAGCTGGTTGCACCAGGGATCTTCTGTTCTGCATGGATTCCTGGTATTGTTTTGGTCCATTATTATGACACAATCTCCACTTCAGGTCTAATTTCTTGAAATACAGCAAAAGGACTGGGCTGCTTTATAAGAAAGTTCCTGTGCTTTAATGTTCCCCTCTCAACCCATGCTTTCATGTTTTAGCCTTAGAACTGAACTTGGGAGTTACTTGGAGAGCCTCTGAGCAGGATTCTTCTCATTCTGTTCAGGGAAGCCTCAAGGCTCACACTGCTGAACTCATCAGTTTTAGCACATCATTTTGGGACCTCTTTGAAATGCAAGCTAGTTGTGTTATCTCCTCCAGAGATATTCACGGGACTGATGCTCTGGTGGATTAAATCATTTTATGCATTGTAAACAATAGGCTGATGGAGCTGAAGTGCTGAGGTCCTTTTTTAATCAGAGGCACCAGATTAACTTGCTTTTAGTCTTTCAGAAACTCACTTACTCTTAATGAGTTTACCATTATATAGATCCACAAATTTCCTGTCTGGCTTCTTTTGGCACTCTTAGATAAAAATGCCATCTGGGAAGGAGATTTATTGGTTTTGAGATGATGTCCCTTCCTTATCACCTTGTTTTGCTGGCCCTGAGCTCATCCAAGATAGCAGTACTTACCTAGACAGCATCAGTTTGTCAGACACAAATTGTGGAAAAATAAATTTAAAATACCTTGACCTTTCTACCCCACTAAGGTAGGATTTCTTTTTTTCCATAGTAAAACCTCTTGCTAATGTAAAATGCTTACATATATATGTATATAAATATGTGTATGCATATAAATAAATAAAACCTTTAGACTTTTTCTAATACTTTGCTCTGCTTCCACTGCAAACTCTGCCACAGTTTTGTCATGGAAGGATTTCTATTTTGCATCTGTATTTATGTTGCAGAAGTGAGTTTGGAGCTTCAAATGGCATCTATTGTCATGTGCTAAGATGCCAATGCCAGCCAGGGGGAGTTCTGTGGCACAGATTTATTTAGAGACCCTTCAGCTCAACACAATTTTCACTATTTAACTCCATGTGTATGGCTGCCCTAGATAGAAGGGTGCGTGCAGTCACCGGGTGAAGTTTGGCTGAAGCGCCACAGATACTTGCCATGACATCCAGGTGAAAAGGACTTCCCCACTCTCCATTTCTGGGGCCTCAGAAAACTATAAAACATCATTTTATCAAGATGTAACCAGAAAAATGAGCACAAATACTGCAGCTAGTGACCAGGGCTCTTCCTCATAGCCAAAAACAAAGCAAAGGAACTTGGAAAAAATTGTTACTGGCTATAGAAGTTGCCAGGGCTTGTGATGTGTGCATGCTCAGATGTGTTATGGTAAGGTAATGTGGAGGACGAAGCTCCTGTTAACCCTTTGCACTTGAGCTCTAGCAATAGCACTTAAAATTTGTTCAAGACTTTTAAAACAAAACAATCCTGTGTCTTTTTGTAAACTTTATGTAGAAAATGCCTTACCCAGAAGTCATGTAGAAAAGAGAAAATAGAAATGTGTTTCTTGTTCTGTGTGAACTGTAGGAAGGTTATTCCTTTATATTTAACCTTCAATGCTGAGGGATGAGCGTGTCCTTTTTTTTGTTTGCATGAATTGCATTCCTGCACAGGTCTGGGCTGTCACTCCGAGGTGCTGCTTCTTCAGTCATTAAAGAAACATTGCAGAAAAATGAGTTTGAAAAATGTGTTTTCAGAAATATGTGGAGAAAGGCTTAAGCATGAATTGGAGGAGGGCATAGAAATTTGCAGTGATGTTCATAGCATCATTTATTAATTACAATAATAGCAAATTATGATAAGTTCTCTGTAGTTTATCTAAATTTGATCCACTGCTCATGGCTGACTAAACTTGAAGGGACTCCTGGGCATAAAAAAACAAGCTCTGAAGAAATTATTTCAATTAACCTAAACATTTAAAAGGGTGTGCACTTTTAACTAGTAAAATTTATCTTGTGGCAATGCAGCCATGTGCTGCACGGCAGTAGAGGGCTGCCTCAAGAAATTTATGTGATGTGCAAGGAGGGGATCTTTCAAATGTGTTTTAAAAGCATTGCTTTACTTTCCTTCCACTTGTACTTTATTCCCTTATATTGGTTTTGCCACAAGTTCCTTACAGCAAAGTGTTCCTCTGATGTAGGAGACCGACAACTAATTGGTTTCAAGAGATGACTTTACAATGATTTTTCTTTCCTGTGAGTCTTTATAGCTGGAGAAGGAAGCTGACACATAAGCCAAATTAGTTTTTGCTTCTTCCTCTCCTAAAATTTGTGCTTAATGATCGTGCCTTTTCCTCAGTCTGTTTTTTACCGCAGTGTCCTAATCCAAGCTCTGATCTCACTTTCACTTAGTGTCTGAGCTCTGATGAGCTGTCAACACTTGATGCTGTACCTTTCACTCCTTAGTCTCTCATTTAAGAGCGGAGTATTTGACTCTCTCAGTGGCTCTAGACATCAGCTAAATTTTTACAGGACTCTCTTAATGGAATATTTTGTATTTGTTGCCCTGCTAATGGAAGATGTGAGAGCCGCATTTGCCCTATCCCAGCACGCACATGGGAAATTATCATCATGTCAAATTACAGCTGCTGACTCCTGCCAGACAATCCCCTGCCTTATCTTATCTATCTACATTTTTTAATGCCGTGCTCATCATTATGGCATCTAAGTGCTTTAAAAGTTTTCCATTGCTTCAGAGGAAAGATGCATTTATGAGTGTGTTAGTGGAAAACTTTCCCTGGTTCTGGCTGTTTGGTCAATCCGTGTGTGAACAAGGGTGATAAAGGTTAAAGTGAATTAACACTGAAAAAGTGACCTTTTAGTGCAACCACTGCAACAACCTTTGACTTGACAAACCTGATCCTTGTTGATATTTTGTCCAAAATACATTGTGTGGGTTTTACTTCTGGTTATGTTTGGGGATCAGCTGGATTCTGCAATGCTTCTGGCACTGGTGGTGGAGTGAGGCAGCAAGAACTGACACAAGCTCTTGCCCTGTTCCTGTTCATGCTCTCACAGTGATCTTGGGTCTGGTTTGAAGTATTTGAACCTTTTTGGTTGCCAAGTAGGTGGCACATTCATTGGAAATAAACCAGTTTGGCTTCTGCATTTGAGTTTTACTTTGTACTTCACATTGTAAGGAGACCTGGTGCAAAGGCTGTTGGATGTTCAATAAAATAGTTTAAACTAGGAATTGTTGAGATGGCAAGAAGCCCACAAGGGATTTCTGCTTCATTAATCACAATTCTGAGCAAAACCATCATTTATGTCTCATAAATATTCTGGGATGTCAGTTGTACACAACTGCTGTTTATTTTTCAACATGTACCAAAGGGCATAAGAATTTAATATAAGGGTTGAAACCCATGTGTGTATATAGGCATGTGCTTCTGCATGTGTGAGTGCTGCTGGCACCCTTCACATGGCAGAGCTGTTTCTCTAGCTCTTTTACTGTCTTCCACTGACTCCAGTTTCTCAGTGTCCAGAGGTCTGGTCTGAAGGCAGCCACCCGACTAATGCTGGAGACCAAAGAGTCACTTGCTAAGCACTGCCTTTGTCCTTGAGACCCCTCCCAGCCATCAGGATCCTTGTATGGCTCCTAGGGTATCAGATTTTGCCTGTGCACTGGCTGCGGTTGCTACTGTGCCTTTCCTAGAGGTTTGTGTTGTTGTGATGTGCTGTGCACTGCTGCTGCCCAGCTCAGCGCTAGGCAGCAGGCTGTGAGCTCTTTGATCCTCTCCTCAAGTCACAGCTGATCCATGAAGATCCCTGTCTGAGCTGACAGCTCTCCATGTTTTCAACCTTTGACCTAGAGCAGTGGTGGCAAAACTAGCAGGCCAAAAGCAAGCTCATACTAGTTTATTATTTGCAGCCATCTACACTAGAGTGTGACTGTGATGTTATTTCCAGAGCTTCTCTATCAGCTAGGGGGGGTGGTGCTTGTACTCTTTGGTGATAATTTGGGTTGGGGGAGCAGGCCAAGGGTTGAGATATTTCAAAGAGATTTTACTATTCTTTCCTACTGTTATAGAGATTTCAAGGCAAACAATAGTAGTAAATGCAGATTCTCAAGTCAAAAGGAGTAGCTGCCTGGCAGTTAGTTCTTCCATCTTGCTAAATCATGGGGAAGGGGAACACAGAGGTGTGTCTTGGTGCCAATGAAAACATTTTAACTTGCTTAACATCTCACTTAGCTGTACTGCAGGTTGTTTTCTTTTTTCTGTATTTTAGCATAACAGCACCTTGCAAACAATGCCAGAGTTTCATCTGCAAGTCTCTGCACTGTCAGAGATCAACTTGTTCTGCTGACATGCTCAAAAAGAAAAAAATCACAATGAAATACAAGAAGGAGAGAGCTTAATTTGGCCTGCAGACTGTACTTCATCCCACTCAAACTGGGTCAGTGTAAAGCAAATAAACTGCAGTCATGTGCGTTCTACTGTAGGAGCTGTTGTGCTGCCTTTGATCTTGGAGAAAGTATGAAACTCCTGGATCTGACTCATCAAGGTTCTCCTTCATGCACCTAATAAAAAACATACAAGCCATCCTGTTGAAGTTGGTAGGATGACCCACCCCCATGCCTAAATTTAAGCCCACACCTAAAGTGTCCTGCTTACGTAGTGAGGTTTCCATCTCTCTTGGACAATGTTGCTTTGACTTCAACTGAGCTGTTCTACAGGAAGAGTAGAAGTTGAGAGGACACAGAGGGGAAGAGAGAGATTTGATCCCGATCCTCCTTCAGCAGACAGTTTTTTGCTACTCAAGGTACAGTTGCTAAAGTCTGTGTGATTGGCTTTGCTGCGTGATGAAAGATTGCTTCCTCCAAGCTTGTGCTCCAGTTTCCTGCCTTGTAATTAGCTCTTCCACATGGTTACCCCATGTTGAGCTTTTTGATGGGACACCCTCCCTTTCAGCTGAAGGTGAAAGAGCAGAGGAAGCTGCTGTTCTGCTAAAGTTCTTTATTTCATAGTTTCATAGTTTTCTGAAGGCAGAGTTCAAAGGGGTTACATGATAAGGCCAGGCAGAAACAGCAGCAGCAGCAGGTTAACAGCAAGTAAAAACCAGCATCTTCTTGTTCCCTAAACTTACAGAAATGTCGATTCTATTTGTTAATTGACCAATAAAATTAACATATGATTCTAGTTTTTCTTTTCTTAACCTATCCTGGTCTGATTCTCACAATCGTAAATCTTACACAAGTCTTACATAGGTATTACACAGATTTGCGTATATAGTTTCTATCAGCTCTTATTGTTTATGTGAACACTCTGTCTAAAAAATGTGAACAGCGTAGTTCCATCTATGTTTTGTCTAAAGTAAAGAAATTCTGTGAAAAGGTAACACTGCTGCAGTGAAAACTGTGTTTAAGGTCTCTTTGCTGCAGCTTTTCAACGTTTAAAACACTTAGCATATATTTCTACTAAAAGTTAAAAATCTATCTTTCTATTTCACTTTGGTGTGACTTCATGTATCTCAGTTTATCCAAAGGTTTTAATTCAATCCCTGTGCTTTGGCTTTCCTCTGGGCCTGGGCCCAGAGGGACTCTCACTCCAACAACCCCAATGTGCACAGCATGCAGTCATATGATGAGCTTATGGCACTGGACATCCTCAGCTGGCCGAATCACAAGGCCACGCATTAAATCCTGCCTCCCAGATCTGTCGGACAGTAACCCAGGCTGATGGGCAGAGGGGCTGGCTGTGGAGAAGCGACCCTGGAGGGCAGGGACTTGGCTGCATTTGGGCAGATAAGGATTACCCTGGTGTTTTGAGAAATGCAGTGCCTTGTCTGCATGAGGGGGGTCACAGCAGGTGCACCAGCCTGCTGTACAGGTCCCACTTGGAGATGCCTGCTGTCCTGGCACCCACAGCACAGGTGCTTCTGTAGTGGGCTGGGCTGAGACATCTTTTCCCTCTAATCTCAAAGGGGGAGAAAAAGGAAAGGACAGGGATACTGTGCTCAGGAACAATGTCTGAGCACCTTACACTGGGAAATCGGATTTTAGCCATGGTGGTTTATTCTCTGAAGAAGTGTAACAGTGATGCTCCATCTTTACAGGCAGCCCAGCCTCAGGCAGACACTACCATCACCAGGCATCTCCCTGGCTGCTCACTGCTCATTCTTCCTGATGGTGTGGCTGACCCTGGGGTTTGGGGCAGCTGCAATTCCCCCCCACTCATGAAAGTCACTGGGCAGCACTGATCTTTATTTTCCACTCCATTATGCCTCAAAGGCCAAGCTTTCATATGGACCAAATTTGTACCTGTCTGCTAACTGCCATGAAAGGCTCTTGAGAAGCCTTGAAGAAAAAAAATGGGGGGGATATGCTGTGATTTTGTCAAATCTGGCTTGGACTGAGTTACACAGCTTTCTCTGCACAGGGGGACACTGGACTGAAACAGACTGAAACAGAGTTTGACTCCAGGTTTCACAATGAAGATTTACCCTTTCTTTGAGTAGCTGCAGTTCCCAATTAAAATCTTAACTTGAAGAGACAGATGTAATTTCATTGGTCTGACTCTTCAACTCCTTTTGTGCAATTTTCTGGTTTATAAGGTTTTATTTTAAAGCCTCTGTTTTCCAAAGTGGTGTTTGGTGTCTTGTTGCTTTCATGTCAAAACAACTGGGAGCAAAGTGACCTGAGCTCCTTTCTAGAGCCATGGCAACAGAGGAGCTGATAAACACAAACAAGGTCAATCCCTAACTTGAATTATGTCAGATCAGCCTCCTGATGAGAAAAATGAAGAAGTGAGAGAAGAATCTACTAGAAAACACCAAATTAGATATAGTAAGCACCTCATAGTGTTAGTTTAATGTACTTGAAATGTTTCCAATATGTTTTACAAGAAATTGCTTGAGACTTAGATACTTGTGGAAGGATGAATGTTATCTACAAGGGGTTTTCAGTGGCAGGAGATTTGCACTACAACAGGCAGCTGTTCTGGCCATTAAAAGAAACCCATGGTCCTTCTGAGTCATGATTAATCAAGAGGCATCCATGATCAAATCTGATACATCCTATCAACACCTTATTTTAGCCCTGTTGATTGTTGAGGGAGTGAGCCATGAGTTGTGTTAATCTGCCTCATGCTGTGTGTTGTGGTGCCACCAGGAGCCACTCAAAGTATCTGCTGTCCTGAGGACCAACTGTGAACTACCAGCTCCTGGGAACACCACACAGTGCTGCAAGCCCTGGTGGAGTGAGGATGTCTGTCAGGGCTCGGACTTGCAGCTCCCCTGGCTGGGAATGGCTTTGTGAGCTTCATGGCTGCTGAGGCCAGGGGCTTGAATGGGCATCCCTTGGGGGTGTTGGTGGGTGACTCAGTGTAGCTCAGGCCCATTTATTTCTTTGTTATGTGACTATGGTGATCCTGTCTTTTCCTGAGTGTGCCATGTGCCTTTGGGTATCTAATGGATCATTGTAAGTCCCAATAATGTGTTTTAGAGCCACATCACGTTACTGAATAGGTGTGACTCCTCGCCAGTGAACAGCAACAGTCTTCCTCTTGCCTTGCCCCAGTTACAGGAGCTACAGCCAGAGTGTGAGGACAACTCCTTCCCTGCCTGTATTTCCAGCCCTGGTTGCCTTGTTCTGTGCATATCTCACCCGTTCAAGTATGACACTTCTCTGACAACAACCCCACGGAGGAAACTACCCCCCCACGCTTTGCTGCCCTTTTTGTGTTGCCTGTGCTGGATATTTGTTTGCAGAGAGCTTGCATCAACACTCCATACTGCCTTAGACTAAGCAGACTAATAGACTCTTTCAACACCTCCGTAGCGCTGCCCGCTGTCGTAATCATTCAGCGGTCATGGCTCTCTGCAAACAGCAGCACTGAACTCGCCGTTCAATTATGAGTTTATTATTCTAAGATGTCTGGGGAGCAGAGTGGTGATAGCCATATGCCAATATGGCTGTGGGCTGCTTGTGAAGTTCCTCGTGGGACATGGAGAGCCAAGCCAGGGGTCTGAGCAGTTCTGTTAGGCTGGTGACTGACAGCATCTGACATAGGCTTAAAATAACCCACCCCAGAAAAGAAAACACATCCGCCTCCAAATGAATTTCTAATATGTGAAAACAGCTCAGAGGTGGATGCCTGTGTTTGGGAGTCTTGGCTGTGTTGACCTGCCTTGTTGACCTACCTTGTCAAGGTGTGCTGACCTGCCAGGACTCCCTGTCTTTAGCAGTGCTGGTCAAGCAAGCTTGCAGGCAAGTCCTTTGGGTACTGAAGAACTTGGTTGCTTTGGGGTTTGGCAAAGCCACCATGGAATAACCCATTTTTTTCTAAAATTCACAAACGAAGCAGGAACCGATCCTCACTTTGGGCTGATGAAAACCGAGTCTTTCCTGGTGCTGACACAATGGCCTCTGGCCAGAGAGGGTCTCATGCTGTAACACTTGTTCTGGGCTGGTTCCCGCAGTGATCCTTGGAGGAAGCCTGGGGCACAACAACTGAAATAACAAGAACTAATCGTCATGAAGACACATCTGCTGGGTTCAGAGTGTGTATGCTTTGTAAAGTGTGGCTGCTATTAGAAAACTCAAACTCTTCTATGACACTAGAAAACTGAGCTTCCTTGAAATATACAGTTACGCCAAGAAAAAATAAAGACATAGTGGATTTCTCTGTGGCTCCAGAAATCTGAGGAAGCCTCCCCAAACTTATATGGATGCTTCAGGGGTGGATATTAAAACAATTTATCTTTTTATGACTGGCTTGTCAAACAAGAATCACTTCTAGAATTCTTCCATTCACTAACTTCCTCAACTATGTTTTATTTTTTTTTCCTTTTGTCTCCACTCCCTGATGTCTCTCTCTGCAATTCAGTATATTCTAAATGCATGCTGAGGGTGTCCATGCCAGCTTAGCAAGTGGGAGAATTTGTTGGAAGTTGTCTTCTGAGCTGGTATAATCCAAAGCAAAACATTGCCATTTCTATTTGCCAAGATGCAGACTCATTCCTCCTCTTAGCAGGAAGGCATCCAAGAGATAAGGAAGTTAAATCAGACCAGTGTGTGTATTTTAACGTCTAAAATCCTGCTTTTGCTATTATGCCTGATTCCTTGTTATTGCTGACTTGTGAAAAGGATAAATCTACCAACAGTGAAATCCTTCTGGTAGCTTGCTTATTCCAAATTTCTCTCTTGTGCTGCAACTTAAGCATTAAAAACAATTTTCTCATGAGACAGCTTTTTTTTTTGTTTGATGGGGGTTGGTGCTGGTCCCTGTGGGCAACAAGCTGCTTGGTAAAGTGTCTATGTTTTATCTGTCAACAACCAGAGTGCTAGAGGAAAAAAAAAGAGAAGTAGGCATTGCAGAATCTGACTAGGGAAATGCCGTTTCATCCCTTCATATTCCAAAAACATCTAATGCTAAGATTTTGGGTTGAGAGCAGGGTTGACTCTGTAGCAACACAGCAATACAGAGCCACCTGACAGGATGGAGGTGGAAGAGTGAGTATTGGCAGGAGGAAAGAACAGTTGAGGAATGACTGCTCTGATAGGAGATTAAGGATAATGAAGGTTCTGTTGATTGCAGGAATCCACTGATTTAGGGACTTCACCAAGAGGATGAAGGAGAGGAGGTAAAAGAAAAGCCTGTGGAGAGATTTAGTTAATGTTTTCTAATAAAAAGGAAAAAAACCCCAAAAAATAACAGAGAGCCAGAACAGATAAAGATGCAGATGAGTAGGAGAAAATATCTATATACTTTCAGGTTACGCAGAGTCCAAGTTTCTTCGGTGCTTTCTTACCCCAGTTCTTTCCCAGGCATCTTGAAGGATACTAAGGATTCGGCTGGAGTTGTCACAGCTCTGTTGCCCACTGGTGGATAGGGTAAGATCCCATCTCCCAGAGAGTGGGGGGCCAGTAGGTTTACCTGACATGATTTTTTGTCATGAGCGTCTAGGTATAAACCAAGCAACGTGGTAACAATTCACTGATTTCCCACCTAAACTAAAGCATTGCTGCATTTGGAGTTTTAGTGGCATGGCTCTGTAAGAATACAGAGTCATGTTCCTGCACACAAATTTTAGAAGTTTCTATGAGGAAAAACCTAAGGATATTCAGGAAATCAAAAACCCCCAAGCTTTGATTCAGACCTATGTTAAAAAGAGCTACTGAAAAATAGGATGTTGTTAACCATCCTGTTCTTGTCAAGCTTCAGCGGAACCTTGCTTTCTGAGTAGGTTTGGAGATGTCAGGTAGATGAAGTGAGCAAGTAGCATTTTCTGCCTCAAAGAATGGAATAGATTTTAATAGAATGGATGTTTTGCTTTGCAAACTGTGAAAAAAGTCTTCCTTGCTGAGGCTGAATTAATGGGTGTGAAAACATACATTAATATTTTCA
Source organism: Gymnorhina tibicen (assembly GCA_013399875.1). NCBI lineage: Eukaryota > Metazoa > Chordata > Aves > Passeriformes > Artamidae > Gymnorhina > Gymnorhina tibicen. The sequence continues at coordinate 1,917,435 of VXAZ01000244.1, forward strand.
ACTTATTCACACCTGTATCTGTTTATGTGCCTTAATGTAAACAAGAGGACACAAAAACATAAGCACAGTGTGATGTTAATGCACAAACATACTTCTAGAGACCTCAGTAAGAGGAACTGCAGTGCTAATCCTACTTTTTATTCTGTGAGCAGAGACATAAACAGGAAAGAGCTCGGCTGACATAGCTCGCTTTGCAGAGCCTGTGTGCAACTCACTCTTCTGAACTGTGAATGTCACCAAAGTTCAGTGGCTGCATTTATTCAGCAGTACCATCAACAGCACGGTGTGCTTTAATGAACATGTCTTCCTTTCAAGGCTTTCGCAGGGAATCAGTACTTTGTACGCTGCACATCTGATGCTCTATGCTCCTATTTTACACGGAAACAGGGCTGGAGTCCCAGGTTATACATGGCATGGCGATGGAGCCAAGCACTTGCACAAAGGCAGAGGTTCGGGCCATATTCAGAAGGTGCAGGATGCCACACATGACGTTACCCCCTTTATTTGTATTTCACCATGGTATGGATGGTTGAAAGCAACAAGTTTCCCGCACATATTACAGAGATACCGTGGAGTATTGTACTCTGGCTTTGTTGCAGAATATTTTAATTGCTTTTTCATCTTGCATTATTTGAGGAAGTTGCAGATTGCACCCCTGAAACCAGATATGAGCATCCAACCTCCACCTGCTCTTTCTTCTCCCTCTTTAGCCTTTCCTGTTTGCAAGAGGGTAGCCAGCAAAGCAAATCCCTCCTTAGTGGAATTACATTGGGGATAAATTCAGCTCATTGCGCTTGCTTGGAAGGACCCAAGGGGTGGCTCCTATCACATCTCGTGGCTACCACCTCTGGCCAATATTAATAGTAATTCCTGCACAGTCAGCAAATTCTTCGGCAGGAAAAATACGCCCTTAGTCCCCATGCATATTACAAAGGGTGTTTTCGGCAGTGTGCAACTGTAATCAGTGGAGCTCAGCTCGGCAATTTTAATCCCCTGCTGTCTAGTTTGGGGCTGCTTGTTATGCAGCCAGCATTCACTCAACATAATGGTTGCTACCTGCCAATGTGCTTTGAGGGATATTGTTAGCATTAAATTTGCCATTTACATTTTCATGTTTGACATAATTGAGGAATGAATGCTCTTATGAAAATTAAACTTGTGGTCCTCCTGGACTACTGTAACCCTGTTAAAATGTAATGCGATTCTTGATGCGTCTTCTTTAGGTTTTTATTAAATAGAATATCCGTATGACTAATTCCCCTGGCCTAAATGTAGGCTGGGAAGGAACATTATTGATAGGGCTGAGCACAAATGGCCCTCTATACTCAGCCTCTAATGGCCTAATAATGCATTATACTTGAATCAGAAATACTTTGAGTTGTAGTGCTTATTGCCATTATTGAAAACACCTGGATGCTCCATTCATCAAGGTTACATCAAAATGGGCCCATTTGTTTATTAGTCTGTCAGTAAACATCTTTATTTAGTTTCATGTTCCTCTCCTCTCAGTAACATCGGAGAGGACAAGACCATGTAGTGTATCTTTCTGTGGTTTGCCGTTATTAGTTTTCCCTGAAAAAGAAAGATAATGAAAAGTTTGGATGGCTTCATGAAATAAACATTTTTCTTGGGCATTGTTCTTTTTTTCCTTTCCCTTTTAGAAAAGGAGGTTAAAGAAAAGCCATTGGGTACGTAGTCAGGATAACCAAATTGCAAAACAAGCAGATTTGCCAGACTAAGATTTTAATGCATGTTTTATGGCAGGCAGCCTCTGGAATATTCTGCTCCCACTGCTACAGCTCTGCTCTGCCTGGAGGAGTTTGCTGTGCTGGGAGGATGCTAAGGGACAGGTACAGCTGCTGGGCATCGCTGGTGTTCACAGCCAGGCATCTTGCACAAGGGAACCTCTGCCCAGGCAGGCATTTTAGGTTTGGAGCCTTGATGTATCTCTGTAGTTCTATCAACCGACATCCTAGTTCATTGTAAGCGTGTCCCTTTAGAGCTTTTGCCCCTCTTCCGTCCCCCACTAACAAAAGGCTGAATTAATTTATGTTTGCCAAGTGCTTTCAGGCTGGCTGGGGATGAGGAAGGAGGCCCCATTTTCCATCTAAAGAGGAAAGGGTGTTGAAATATTTTGGCCCTGCAAAACCCCATCTCTCTCAGGCTAGCTGAAATAATTTTTCTTTGTCAGAAAATGTTAGCTTTGACTATTTATACAGGTTTTCTTCTGAAAGGAGAAACTTTAAATATGACATTTTTGACTTCCATTTCAAAACAGAGAAAAGATCAACATTTGAACTGTTTCTTTTTTTTTTTTTTTAAAACAATGTTTTGCTTTGACATTTCCCAATCAAAATTCTCCAGATTCTGCAATTCTGAGGAGATTGTAGCTGGAAATCTGATGCAGAGCAGACAGCTCCAGCACTGCTTTGGAGGTGAACTGAGCTCCCAGATGAACCAGAGCTTTCCTTAGTTCAAGCTGGAGAAAAGGTATTATTCTTGAGAGTACTGCATTATCCAGTGTTTGATGCCACCCATGAAGCATTACCTTGTCTGTAATGACAGGCACACTCATGAGTGTGTTTGGTATTTATGTTTATGAATTTAATTATACCACCTCAGCCCTGCTCCTTGTTGCTTAAGTAATCTGTCCTTTATGCTCCATCCCTTGAAACCTAGTCTGTTCCCAGATCTGTGGTTGTACTGTGGCTTCTGCTACCCTGCTGCAGTGCTGGTGATCAGATCCACAAGGCAAAACTTCTGGGGTGGGGGAGAATGGAAAAGCTACATGTGTATGTGAGTCAGTGGATTACATGAAACATTAGAAGGCAGAGCTTCTGCCTGCTTATCTGGTCCATTTTCCAAGCAACCTGAAGAATATGACTGACCTAAATGGGGGATAGGCTGGAAAATAATGAAGTTTTAATTTTTGAATTTGTTGTCCTTGCAATCCTAGACAGGCAGCAAGGAAAAGAGTTAATATTTCTGTGGTCTGCTTGCAGAGGGTTTGTTGCTATTATAGCTCAGTGTGTGATTGCACTGATTTCAGATCATGTTCCTGCTGCTGGTGGTGATGAATTGCTATAGTTGGTGTTTGAGGTATTCAGAAATACCAGGGCAGGTCAATGGCTGCTTTTGATGTTTAAAAACCATCAGTTTTGCACTAGAAAGTTTTCAAGGACAACTTTCCTGCCCTTTTCACCTGTGGGCTCTTCAGACACATGAAAGGGGCAGCAATAAACCTGAATGTCAGCTTCAGATTGTTGCTTGTGGTGCATTCCCTAGTGCATCACTCTCCAGTGACAGACCAGGACCCAGACTTGCAAGGGCATGATAGCTGCAGTTTAAAGGGACTGGCACCGAAATGCGTGATATTATGGTCCGCTGATGGCTCAGGTCATGGCTGGAATAAGATACTGTCAGTTAGCAAAACTATTTGGCAATTTTGACAATATGTCCTTGAATTTATTCCCTTCCCAGATTCAAAAGAAAACAAAGAAGAGTAATAGCATTTTCCTCTCTCTTTGAGGAAATACTAATAATGTGTTCATGACAGCAAATTAAGGGGAATGCTGAACAGGGGAAAGACCAGTGCTGAGTTTCATACCGCGTTTGGAACTGCATATGAGCTAAGGCCCTGGACCACACTTCAGGTCAAGAAAGAAACATGGGGTTGGCATATGGACTGAAGCTGAGGTCTGGGGCCATGGAACCCAGATTACGTCATATCTGGATACAGGGCAATTTCAGTCTGAGAGAAGTGGGAAACGCAACCTGGAAGGTGTTAGCTGATGCTAGCAAAATTAGTTACTAATTTTTCAAGAGTCACACACTCTTGATCTTGCTACACAGAGCTTCTGGAGGGCTGTTGCAGACCTAATTCCTCTCCTCAGACTCCTGTTTCATGTCGACCCAACTTGAATCCTGAAAAATACATTTCCTGGAGGATCTTACTGTTTTGTTGCTGTATGCTTTATTTTTCCCGAAGTATAGGAGGATACAGCACAGAGCCAGCAGAGCAGCCAGACAGCTTATACAGTATGGAATAATTCTGATAATCTACAACAGATCTTTGTACATTTGGGCTATTATTTTATTTTTGTAATATGTGTAATTTTGTTCAGAGCATTGGGAGAGAATTAGAAGTTGAAACACTAAAATCCTTAAAATTTATTGAAAAAAACCTTGCTCTGAACTGTAGTGAAAAAAAATTATATTAGTATTGGCTTCCTTAATGCTCACATCTATTGAGTTTCTTCGCTTATTAAGAGAAGCAGTGAACACTTGCAAACTAATCCATCTCTAAATCAATCTTATTGTACAGCCATTCAGGATCAGTGAGCATAAGTTCATGATGTTGGAAAAGAGAATGATATGGCAAGATATGAGGCAAGTGGTGCCACAGAGCAGTAAACACATCTGAAACACCTGCTATCAATTACTGCTATTTTTGCAGTGATCAGTTTCACAGAGGAAGGATTTGGAGACAGGAGCAAGGGAGATTAGAGGTCTTCAACCACAAGTGGGAGAACATAGAGTAAATTAGCATTTGTATTTAAAGAGAGACAGGCTGGATATGAATACAAAACTGGCACACAGATCTTAGATTTAGAGCCAACCTTGCAAAAATTGTATGAGCATGTGAGCCAGAATTCTCATGCTCCACCATAGGTTTGATTTACAGCAAGGCTCTGCTTAGTCACGGAGGCAGGAAAAAAGAGTTGATTCTCTCCACATGCAGAATCCTGTCATCTTCTCCTCTAGCTTGAAGGTATTGGAAATCTGTAAAAGCCTCAGGTTTTAATCCAGAAGTTCACAGATACGTAGAAATTGTTTCTGGGTATGCAGAAATGCCCATCAGTCTGAGAGGCAGAAACAACCTAAACTTGAGCAGACCACGTAAATTATTTTACCCTCATATGCACACATAAACTGGGCAGGCTGGTGACGGCTAACTGTTCCTTCAAGATGTAAACACTGGAGAATCTGGTCTCCTTCTTGTTTGTATTCAAGCTGGTAGTAAAAGTATTCACCCAGAAAATAGGGGGTCAGAGCTTCCTGGCCCAGGGTTGCAGGGAGGTCTACTTTCCAGCTGGATTGTCAGCCTGGCGCTGCCTGCTGTGAATCAGTACCCATGGGTTGGGTGGGATGCTTTCCTCCAGCCTTGCTGGATGGTCTGGCTGGCGATGAAGCTCCAGCCTACTGGAGTGCCTCCCGGGCAGCAGGGCCCTGAACCTCACTCAACTTCCCTGCCTGATTCATACCCATGTGTCAGGAGAGAGTCATATCATGCAGCTTACAAGGTTTCCAGGGGCAATCCAGGGGATGACGGAGGCTGCTCGCAAAGCACGGGAGGGTCAGCGAAGCTCCAGTACAGGTTCACCCGACCCACCAGTGGTAAGGGCACGCGGAGGAGGCGGAAAGAAAGCGGAGGGACTTCTTCGTGGAAAAACAGGAAAGGGTTTGTTGAACGAGGGCCCAACAGAAATTGAGGGAGGGGCACAAAGAAGCAAGAAAATACCTGTGACATGGGGTTTTATACCCCTTCAAAATGGGGGGGTGGGGGGAGCATACAACAACCAGTAACACAGAAGCAAGGGGGCATTACAAAGGCAGGGAATAGGGTACAGAACCAATGGCAACAGGGGTAGGCAGGGAGGATTAACATGGGCCAATTAGGGACTGAACAACGAAGAACTTTCTAGAAGGGGAACCAAATATTGGGGAGAAGGGGAGGAGATGGCGGTGGCCAGTTATGGGGATATGATCTGCATACCCTGCACAGCCTTCTGGGTACTCACCCTAACCTTAGGGCTCTTGGGTCTTGTGGGTATCAAACCACTGGAGTTGCTGGTCCATTTGGTCTTGCTGACTGTGGCACCAACCATGGCACACTGCAATATGCACCCGCTGATCTGGAGGGAAAGAAGGACCATGACCTGGTGCTCAGAGATTTAATCCTGGCCTGTGCTGACTATGAAGGCCTCCTTAGATTAAAGAAGCCCTAGATGAAAACCAGATGCTTTGCTACCACATTCCTGCTGGTTGCATTCTGCAAGGAAGTAGTGGACTGGGTTGTTTCTGCCCAAAGCCTTATCTGGGAGATGTGGGCTAGGGAAAAGCTTGCAAAGCATCCTTGTGTTTTTGCTGTGGCTGAGGATTGGGAACCAAATCCCCTTTTCCCAGCAGGTTTTGGGCACAAGAGAGAGTTACTCTATGTCCTGATGCTCTAAGTCCAAGAGGAATGCGAGGCAAGCAGGCTGACTTCAGTCTTGGCCATGGAGGTTAAAGCTGATGGGTGTTTTACCTGTCATTTGTGACTGGCTCTGAAGCCACCTTTGATCGATGACCTCGGCGCAGGCAGTGTGAGGTGACGAGGAAGAACTCTCCGAGGAGGCGCAGGTGCCGCTCAGATGTGCCGGTTTCGGTGGTAGCCAGGTTCTGCACAGCCCTGTGGCTCCCTGGGGAGTTAGATAGCTGGTGCTGGGAGACTCCCGAGGGATGGGAGGGTGCCGTTCCCGTCGTCAGCGCTAGGTGGCAATAACCCCCCGGCGAAGGCCGGTCCCGGAGCGCCGCAGCCAGCGGGGATGCGGAATCCGGGGTGCAGGATGCTCCGCCAGGCCGGGGGGATGCGGCGGCCGGGGCAGCCCGCATCTCCTAGGAGAAAAAAAAACCCAAACCAAACAACCCAACTGACTGCGTCACTACTACTCCATCAGATCAAACTTGAGTAAGTGAGGAGTTTAAAAATTGCTTTTCCTTCACTTACCTCGGGCTAGAAGGCATCTGTTTTGGCACAGGCGACTGTTGTGAATACAATTAAAATTGATTGAGTGCAAATGTTTTAATTGTATGATGTTTTGTCATTGATAATCTCAATAAGCTAATTTAATTAGGGATAATGGGAACATGTTTGGGGACATTTAGGACGCATTCAGACATAATGGGTTCAAAACGTCTCAGCAGAACCAAATAGCAGGGGGTTCATTGACAATGCTTCCCCTGTGTCCAGGGTGCCTAGAAGCCATACTGTGCCTACTGCTGGATTTATGACACAGGAAAGGGGCTCCCCAGTTCGTGTAGCAATACATGTGTGTGGGGATACCCACGTGTCTGTACTTCCAGGGCAGCAGCCTCTCTTCCAGTTCCCTCAAAACTTCATTGAGGTTCGGCTGTGTTCCTCCCCATACCATTTCACTTACAGCCCCCCATCATTGCTGGCCCCACCAAGTCATGAGACTTTCTGTCCACACTGCCCCTGCTCTGGCTGTCCAGAGCACAGGGGAAGAGCCAGGTGGGGGATGTTCTGGTAACCATGGGACCTATTTCTAGCCCCTCATTTGAACACGACCTTTAGTGTGAAAAAATTGACACTTCCTCCACATGCTCTCTTGGCTTTTATTTTCAGCTCACATTTTTCAGGGAAGTTTTTTTGGTTTGGTTTGGTTTGGTTTTCTCTTCTTAATTTTTAAATTGGCTGATGTATCTGTGTATTTAATCATCTTCAGTGGACTTTTTTTCCCCAGTACACACAAGGATCAAACCATTATATCTTAATAATTTTCCAGACAAGGTATTTCCATAGTTCCATGTGAGAAATCTACTATGAGTTCAGCTCTCTTCAAGATTGACTGAAGGTGGACAAAGAAAAGGAAGGCATTACAATATTGAGTCCCCTTTCTATGGATTTTCTATGATCTTATCAGAAATAATATTCTGGATCCTAGTAGAAAAATTTTGCATAAAATTTTTGTCATGCAGCAGTTCATTTTGCAGCCCTCAGTTTCTTTTAAAAGCCCCTTTCCAGCCCCACAGCAGCTGTAGTCCTGGACTTTCTGTTAGCCCAAACCCAAATCCTAGGCTGATTGACAAGCCAGGACACTAATCCACTAATGACAGTGGATTTTGTCACAGTATGAGCTTTTAATTATTTTTTGAGATACTTTTGCAGGCACTTCAGCACTGCTGCTGGTAGTTTATTCACTAGGAACCCTAGTCCTTAAATTCAGTTGTCCGTAGTTCAGTTCACCCCACTTCATCCCCTCCATCCCAAGACCTCCCCATGTCTCAGATGAAGATCCAAACCTCAGCCCTTCCTTTCTTTTGTGCATTTCTTACATTCCATCCCTTCCCAGGCCGCAGCTGCAGGTTTTATCATTCTAACATTCACCCATTCCCATGTCAGTTTATTTTGCCATATTCAATGAAAATCTCCTCAAATATGCCGGGACCTTTTTGTCCTAGGAAAGAGTAATGAAAGTTCAATGATTATCCAGTTTGGAGACATCTTGCTAAGCGGTGCCTTGCTAAGTAATGTTTTGGTGAAGGCCCTGCATTTTCTCAAGCAGATCATTTGTTCAGATGCACTGCATTTTATGTAATAGTTAAATTAAAATTTTATTAGAGTGGGGAGGAAGTGAATTAGCTAGCTAGTAAATATGGGAAGAATAATCCAAGGTTGCCCACACAAGGAGCAAAATGTCCAGTGGAGCTTTTGGTGTGGCCTGAAGCGTTCAGGGAGATGTGTGTGACCCAGTGTCGGTCAGCAGCAGGTGGCCCCGAGCAGTGGCGATTCAGCAGTCTGGTTTCATCTCCTTTGGGTCAGCCATAAATCTCAGTGACCTGTGAGGAGAAAACTAGATAGAAGTGCACCACATTAGCAGCTGAGGACAGAAAATCAATATAAAGTCCTAGTATACTGGCAATCGAGTAACTGTCCAGAAATACAGTATTTTCTCCTTGGTGCTCCCTGGAAATGTTGATGTTTCAATAAACTCTGAGAGCAAACTATGAAAAAAATGGGAGAGAGAAGTTCTGGCCTGAAGCTTCAACAGACAAAAGTGGTGCTGTGATCTGAATGTATCTACTGTGATTTGAATTTATCTCATTATGTAGTCTGATCTGAATATGATTTACATATCCGATCAACAAATACCATGACTTTCTGTATAAATTAAGACTATACTCACTGGAGGCGAACCCATAAAACCTGAGTTGCCTTCAGGGAACTCCTCAAACTTGTATGTTTTCCTTAGAGAACAATATGACTAATTGAATGGGATCTAGTGTTTAAGAATTACATGTGTCCATAGATCATCAAAGTCCATGACTTGCACTGGATTTTTTTTCCTTTTTCTCTTGTACCCTGTGCAGGAGCCTTCAAGTCTTGGAACAAAAAATGTGACTTATCGATAGGTCTACACCAAAATATATTAGGACACAGAGTTGATCTCTACCCATGACACCAAACAAAATTTCAGAAAATTTCTTTGATCAGAAAGGCAGACCAGTCAAAATAGATCAAGAATTGGTGCTTGCATACACAGGCAGTAGTGTTACTTCATTTTACTCTTAGGAATTGCTGTAACTTAGTCACGGAAGTGGCATTTAGGGCTCCCATGCAGACCCATTTAACACCAATAGTTTACTAATTCTCCCATTTTGCCTGAGTATTTGACTCAAGGCACCAGGGAAACACAAAGAAAACTCTAAAGAGAATGTTGTGCCATAAACCTCCTGTCAAAGTCACGAGTCAAACCTTAAACTAAGCATGAAATTCCCGTCCTGACTAGCAGGCACTACCTGACTGTGAAATAATCGAGTGCTAGGTTGCTGCTGCTTGTGCAGCTGCTCAGTGGGACAAGGTGGTAGAGTAGTGCCTCTCCCATCCCAAAGCCTGCCTGAGCTGTAGCAGTAAAATTATAAAGTGCTGTGTCCGAACAGACCCACATACTTTGTGAAAGCTGTACTTATTTATCCCAGCTGAGTTTCCATCCTTTTAAGTACGCTTAGCAGTCAGCATTTGTCCCCGTGGTACTTGGCTTTGTGGATGCCCACCGAGCACAGTGACTGGTGTGGTAAGGAAAGTGCCTGGTGGGCAAACATTGTGTATCTAGATACTTACTGTGCTACTTTGTGTTAACACACTTGGAAGAGGGGAATCCAGTTGAGAGAACTCATGGAGAAACCTCCTCTCATGCCTTTAGGACTTCTCTTCCTCTCTTTCCCCCACAGAGGGCCAGTGAGGATCTGTGGCAGTCCTGCCCAGCTTCCAACAAATTTGAGGTGTATGGAGCCAGATATGAGCTGAGGCTGCAACATAGAGGTGTCTCCTCAGGGCCGTGCAGTGGAGTTGCCAGCAATGAAAGTTAGATTTGTATGTTGGACTGAAGAGCTCATCTGGCATTTTGGAAAACCTGAGACTGAGCCAGAGTGAGCCATTATGTGGGCCAGTCATGGAGAAGCAGAAAATGTTGTCTCCCAGTTTCTTCCCCCAGCGCTGACAACCTTCCCTAGGTACCTTGTGAGCTATTTTCCCCTCCTGCTTTTACACAAAGCATGAATGTGGAGAGCATGACCTGGGCTTGTGGAGCTCAGGGCAGAAGGAAGAAATGTGGTTTTGGGTGGGAGATGGGAAGCTCTGCAGGTCTTTTCCCCACAGATTCCCTCATCTACTTCTACTCTTTCTGGAAGAGCCTGGGAGAAAATTTTATATGAAGTAAACACACATTTTTGCCCTATCTGTGGGCTCCACTATGTTTTCTTGGAGATGAGCTGTTAATAGGCATGGGAGTTTATCCAAGAGCTTTTATCTGGTGCAGATAATCCCTTAGATTACTTCTTTCCTCTCCTTCTCTTACTAGAAAGTATCTTTGTGAAAAGTCCCTTTCCCTGCACTTACCCAAATGTACACTTATGTTCTTATGAAGACAATGTGCCTTGTGATTAACTTCTACTTTTATGTTTTTCCTTTTTATTTTCTAATTTAGCTGGTTAACCACATCATGTTTTATCTTCCCATTACCTGAAGGAGTTACGTATTCCTCTCGCAGAAAGTCAGAGTCAAGTATCAAGCCTGTCTACTGTGAGTTTCTCCCTGCATAAATATTTTATAATGAGCTGAAAATACCACAAAATCCTATAAAAAATTAGAAATTTAAGGTAGATTTTTATTTATCCCTTTAGGAAAAAAGTAACAGTCAAGGGAAGTTGAATGCTTTAACCAAGTTTAGGATACTGAGTGAAACAGCTGTTGGCATTTAATATTGCTTTATTGAACTCTTTCACTTGTTTATGCTTTGGAAACCAAATGACCTTTTTTCAGTGGAGATTTCTGGGCATGAAGTAATATTGTGGTGACTAAAACAGCTGCTACTCACTTTTATCAGAGAACAGGAACAAAAAGGACTTAAATGCACGGTTAAAAAGCTCAGTGATGAACCCATTTGCCAATCTTTACACAAGAGCTCTTCTTTTAGCCATGGCTTTTTAGAAGATCTGATTTTGAACCATATTTCAACAAAATATCTCCTTTTCTGGGTGCCATTACCCTTTTAGAGATCCTTGCTTGTCTTCTAACATCTGTACCTTCCTCACTTGCAGTGTTCTTCCTCCTCAACTCACTCCCATTTTTGTTAGTCCCAGAGGTTCTCTTCCCACTTCCCTCTTTCCTCTCTTCCCTCTTCAGGAGGACTGATTTTACCCAAGAAGGGTAGTAGCAGGAATGTAAGAATGCCATCCTGACAGGGGAGATCCTCTGCCCTCCACCAATAGAGACTCCTAGTGACTGGGGCTGAGTGGGTGACAAAGCAAAGAGATGGGGTTAAAACTGTATTTTTACTTGTATGAGGAAAAGAATAAATATGAGTCAAAGCAAAACTTTTCCACAGTCCTAAAGGATGTGTCATCAAAGATAGATGGGGTGGATTGCTTAGCAAGGACTCTCTGCAAAGAGTTCAGTGGACGCCTGGGCAACTGCTTTAGAGTAGACACAGCTCCTAGATAGTTAAAATTAACAGAAACATATCTCACTCTGTATGTATACACAAAAAGAGCAGCCCTTGTCTGGGAGAGCTTACAGTCCATGCCTAATTGATTGCCATGTGTTTTTCATTTAAACTCATTGTTAAAACAGAAGAAAGAGCAGTGAAATATTTTCCAAAATGTTTCAAAATATCTTGCATTAGTTTTGTCTTCAGATGTAATTGGCCGGGGAGAGTGGTAGGCCCAAGCTGTCCTGTGCTAGCAGGGCTCCAGACAACCCATATACGTGATAGTCCTTTCTTACCCTCCCACAATATCCAGCTCCCACTGAAGTCAACAGCCACCTCATGAGGGGTCATTGCTTGGTATCTCTGTGTGTGATATCTGAACCAGATGGAAGCTGTAAAGTACAACGCACAACCATTGTTCTTTTTGACACAGAAATGAGACTATCTAGGCCAAGGGAAATCCTTTCTACCCACAAAAGTCCTAGTTTCCTATATTATGACCTATATCAACAATATTAAAACTTGAAGCTATACTGTTACACTGATGACTTTGTTCCATTGACTGTACAGCTCAGTCAGTACCTATAAAATTGCAGGATGCATTTAAAGTAATTCAATTAGATTTAATTGAATTAAAACTACTATTAAATTCTGCCAAAGGTAAGTCTGTATAATTTTTTTCTAATAACTCAAAAAGCTCAAGTCTGGATGAGTTTAAAATAATAATCCTACAAGAGAATATGATTGAATAAGTAAGAACATACAAACATTTAGAAGTCCAACTAGATATGAAACTGAACTTTATGTATCACATAAATCAGTCATTACAGAAATGGAAATCAATTAGGGTGGGTTTGCTCAACCTAATTTTTGCTCTGCTTTTAAGTATTTAAAGAAAGATTGATTTCGTGCCATTTTAATTGGCTTAATCCAGCTAAGTGTGGAGGTTCCTGTGTTAACATTAAAAAACCCATTTTTTATCATCTGGCAGTGGGGAAAGTCTTAGAGCTCTTTCCCAAAGTTGTAGCAATCCCTGACACCGAAGACCTTGTATTTCCTAATATAGCATTTTAAGCAGCTGCTCTGCTACAGTTTTTTTAAGACTTCCAGATACCCTGAGCCAATCATTCACTGTTTTCAGCCAACTCTTCCTTTCCTTCCTTTCTGTCTCTCTGGTTGCAGACATGTAGTGGGCCAGTCAAACAATAGAAAAATGAATTAAGGAGATTTCAGCCCCGAGAATTTTTTCCATGGAGGCAAAAAGGCAATAAGGAACCATTCCCTGTGGTGTTGGTGAGACTTCAAATTTTTAGCTACTGGTTGCTTTTGTCACAAGCAGGGAACTGAAAACACACCATTAAATACCAAAAAAGTGCCAGTCATTTCTGTTTTCCATTGTACAGCAGGAAGGATAAGTTGTTTTACATCTTCTGTAGCCAACTATTTTAGGTACAGCTTGGATGTCTCTGATACAGCATGGGCATGCCCAGGTAACTGAGGGGCAGAGTGCTGATGGAAAGGAGCTGGGAGTCAAACGACGGGGTGGGACTGCAGCCTCAAATATTGCACTGGTTTTGTCTAGTAACCTGTTTTGTCTTGTAGCCTGTCTCCTGGGTAGGTGTGCAAGAAGTGTACCAGTAAAAGTGTCTTCCAGCAATTAGTGGTAACTGTAATGTGAGGAGGTAGTCACTGGGAATGTAAGTAGGTTGTAGCTTTGCTTGGATGCTCATGGAAATAATTTGCTGAAAACTATGAAAGAAGAGAGCCTGAGAGACCTGATTCAAGAAACTTCTATTATACAGAATATATTTGTGTAACCTTTGTCATTCTGCTGGCAACACAGGGTTTGTCTGGTCCTGTCCCTGTATTGGCTGCACAGGGTCACACGTGGCTTAATCAGATCTTTTTCTTGCCAAACAAGAATAGTTTCCCCTGTAGATGGCTCTGTTTTCCTATACAATTTCGTGAGTGCTCCTGCTTTAGAAACACCATGCAAGTGAGATTGAGCTATGTCTTTATTTTCCTGTTCCAGTGGATGTTGTGTTCAGAAAGCAGTCATTGGGATCAAATGCTCTTTAACATGCCAGGTCTGAAGACAGCTGCGTTGTGAATAGTCGGTCACTTTTTGACTCGATTGTATTTTTTGATGTATTTTTTGATGCTTGATTTAGAACTTATATTTAAGAGCAAAGGCTCAATGTGAGTGCCTGATAATTGCTGCTTGAGCTGCCCTGGGCTGCAGCAGCTGGTGTCAAGGTACTGTTCAGAATGATGAGGGTCTGTCGAAGTTTCTGTGTTGCATCTCCTAACCTGCCATGGGTTTTGCCACTACCTATAGCATCTCCAGTGGTATTAGGGTACCTGGAGTTAGGCAACTGGAGTAAACCCAGAGTTTTCAGCTTTTTGTGTGTGTGGTAAAAGAATGTCTTTCTGTTTAAGGAAAAAAGAGAGGGAAAGTTTTCACTAATTTTCTTTCTAGCACCTGCAGACCAGAAGCTGTTGGTGGGGGATGAACAGACATTGTGACTGCTCATCGTTAGCAAGCTTAAATATTTAGTGAAGTGCTGGAGTTCCTCTCTCTGGGCCCAGTAGCTTGGGTGCCCTGGTGTGGCACAATTCCCAGGCCCTGAGAAGGCAGGCCACTGCTGGGGACTTGTAAGGAAGAAGATAGAAGGGAATTGCCTTCGTGAGTCAAATGGACAGAGGGACTGTAATGTTTAAATCTTGGTGTTCAAGAATAGAGTCTGAACCCTAAACCAAATGTAATGATAGCAGTGAGACCTTTCTAGGGTGCAGAATGAATGCTGTCTAAATGCAGACAAGGGGTTATAATATCTGGTGTTAATTCCTCCTAATGCCACTGTTGAACCACATCAGAGAACACCTTTGTTTTGTGCCGCTGTGTGCTGGTGGTAGGAATTGTCCTACAGTGAAGCTAGCAACCCACCTCACCTCACCTAGCCTGCCTGCCTGCCTGCTAAAAATGAAACTGTGAACCAAAAAAATATTGGAAGAGATGAGAAAGCTCTGACAACTCTCAGGCTCCTGAACTGTCCATGGCATTTTGTCACTGATGATATACTGAGACATCCATTCAATGCTTGCACAAATTTCTATCTGTTTAGCAAATGTGACAGCTCAGAGATACTGAAACTGGAGATTATCTCTTCTAATTTCCATCAACAGCAGGAACCTGAGCTGGGAGTGCAGGATGAGTTGCTTGTGCCGAGTGCTGGGACTTCCTGTCACAAGCTGCTGACTGGGACTCACCTCTATGAAGAGGAAATGAAATCACCAGCCCACAGTCATTGAGAAGAAACTTGGCAGAAGGTGCTACAGGAAGGTCTAGTAAGGTCACCTGAAGTACACTCTGGGCATCAATGTTGCAGAGGTGTGTGTGGGATGGATTTGACTACACTCTCAACCTAATTGTGAATGTAAAACCAGACCTGAGCTGGGGTACACCCCGAAGTATTGCCCCAAATACATAAACCACTTGAGGTTGAGCTTAGTCTATCTTGTTTGCAAATATTGCTGCCAATAAAGCCCATTCCTAGAGGCATTGTTTTCCTGATAAATCTGCACCAGTATAGAAAAGATAGATCATAGAAGGAACCTAGTTGTGTAAACAGTGAAAGACTTATTGTAAATTATATGTTACTTTTAAATGATTACCTAGAGAGATCTGAATACCCAAGAACTTTTCAGAAAGGGCAAAGCAAATGATTACAGGTTGGAAAGTATCTTATAATAGGAGAGATTAAAAAGATTCCAGCTATTTAGTTTAGTAAAGAGACTAATGAGAAGCGACATGACAAAGGTATATAAAATAATGTATGGCATAAAGAAGGTCAGCAGGTGCTCCTATTTATCCTGTCTTGTGAAAGAGACACAGGAGGATACCTAATTAAATTAAAAGGCAATAAATTTAAAAATGGTAGAGAAAATGCCCTTTTATGTCACATACAGTTAATCTGTGGAACTCACTGCCAAAATAAGTAAAGACTTTTAGTTGAATTCAAAAATCTATTAAGTAGCTAAAAAATGACAGAATTGTCAAAAACATCCAAGTTCTGTTTTCAGAAGTCATTTGGGATCATATGTACAAAGAATTGTAAGCACCATGGTGAGCTACTTGCTGGATAATACATAGACCATCCTTATTGCAGGGGCCAGACTGCCAAGTTTCAGTCTTGCCTTTTTCAATTGAAGAATTAGGATTTTTTATTAAACTGAACATCTGAAGAAAGAAAATGTCCACTTTTGGGGTACCAGGGAAACTCTAGTGTGAGGTATGCTGTGGTGGGGCACGAATATTGTCTCAGTCAGAGGAGACATTTGAGTTTAGGTCTGTAATATTTATATTATGTCTTTGGGTTGCCATCTTGCTTATTGTAACCCCTAGGCTGCCATGGGAATTCTTTATTTCTTGGACAGCCTCATATTGCTGGTATGTGTATAGGTGTGATCTGGGCATCTCTCCTCCTGTCCTCAAGGCCTCAGGGAGGGGGTCAAGTACCTAATTTCTGAAGCCCGGATGAGCATAGGGATGTGGCAGACATCAAGCCAATATTGTGATGCTCCAGGATGTGTACATGAAACTGGGAAACCTGAAAATCAACCACAGGTACCCAGGGAAGGCAGGTAGGGATTGAACAGGGACAGTAGTGTTTGGTTCTGAGTTTGTACTGCATTTTTGGTATTTATAATTATGTTTATAGTATCTTGGTCCTTCACTGGAGCAAGTCATATATGCTTTACTTCTCAAAATAAGATTTGAGCACTTACATAGGCTTTTTAGAAAATGCTGTCCTAAATGATGCTTTCATTAGAATATCCATGTTATTCTAATGTAGTAATGAGATAACTGAGGAATAGCAGGAAAAATGGGAATGTGGGAGACAACTTCCTCAGGACAGTTCTTGTTTTCTATGTCTGCTTTATGCAATGGAGATTGACTACCTTGGAGCCAAGTGGTTTCAGATCTAAATGGAAAATATGTTTCCTGATTCAGTCTCCTCTGACTCACTCAACAGTAGATGCACAACACAGGGAAGGAGATGTTCACACAAATTAAGTGTTGCGGGGAGGATTGGGAGTGTTGAGATCAGTTTGTGGCTTTTGCAACTCTACAGAATTACTAATATCTCCTGTCTTTTAATTTCTGAGTATTTAAAACATGGATAGTGCTTTTGTTGTCTGACTTTCTGTCATGCTCATTCAGTGTACAGATGCCAGGAAACAAAAACTTTCTATGTGAATGTAGTTCTGTAGTCAATGCTGGAAATAGAAATAAGTGTAATTAAAAAGCATCTTGAGACTTCTACAGGGGCTAAAGGGACTTAGGTACTCAGCTTGTTCTTGCTTTTCCAAATTCTACCTAAAATGCTATTAGCATGTGAGTGATTAGCTAGAGATTTTTAGTGACTTTATCGTATATTATATTTAGTAATTCTGGACTCAGGATAGGGAAGGTCCTCACGGATCATGAGGTCCAGACTCCTGATATTTCAGGCAGTCACATCATATATTCCTCTTCATTTATCAGGCTGAGTTTTAAAACTAGTTAGGATTTTTGCTTCCCACCCCATTGTAGGAGTTGAGTCTGTTCCAGAATTTCCGTGTGCCTGAAAACTCTCTTGAAACATGATGCAGAGGACAAATAATAGTGACAATTAATGACAGACAGGATTACTTATGAATACGCATGTGGTAGTCTGTGAAAAGGGAAAATACCGGGAAATAGAGTTTAGGTTCACATCAGGTGATCAATTTCCAGCAGAGGAGGTAAAAGCAATATCCTGGGCAAAGCATCAGTGCAACTTCATAGGAAATACTGCACATGGGCCTAGACGCTCATGAGCACAGGAGGACAGGACAGACAGGCTGCCCAGCAAAATAAAAACCTTTGGAGAGGGGACTGCAAGAGCAGAATTTACTGGGTCTAGCAAAAAGACATCTGTGAAGAGGCTATAATTACTGTCTGTGTACATGAGAGGAACAAAGAGCAGTGAGGAAAAATTGTTGTTCAGCCTAAAATAAAATGCTGGCATGAGAGCAGCCGACCATAAAAGAGTTTAGCTGGAAACTGGATGTTGAAAGTTGGCATGTTCTGTCAAGGCTTTCCAATGGCAGCAGGGACAGCAGCAAACCTACCTGCTCTCTAGATTGCCCTGGGTCAGTCTCTGAAAGACCAAATTTGCAACATTCAACTACGACAGCATCAGTGATCCAGAAGCTCTCTACTGACATAATTTCTAAAGTAAACGTATGTAAATTCCACTGCAACTTTACAAAACTGGGTTTTATATACTAACCCAACAGATATACCTCAGCTTCCTCTCTTCTAGCACCTACTGTTCTGCTGTCGTTACAGAGAGAGTTAGCTCCCTTCTTAGTCTCTGTCCTGCCAACCTAAAATACAAGAAGCACTATTTATGAGACAGGTTCACTGAATCCAAAACATCTGTGATGTGAGCCTGGCTAGTTTGAACAGATATTTCTTGAGAATATGAAGAGCCTGAACAATTTTTTCCCAGTCTTTAGAGGCATTTTTTTTTCTAGTTTTGTTTGTATCCACCATCATTTCAACTCTGTCAATTTGATTATGTTGAGATCAAATTCAGTTAAGAAAATAATTAGTGTATATGAGTTGATACATTCTGTGCTGGAGCTGGCTTCAATACAAAGGACATAACAGCCTAATTCTAGTTTATTTTCAGTACTCTGGTTTGTAATGGAAATGACTGACATCTGGCAATGCTGATGGGTACTCTAACAGTATATATTTCACCAATTATCTTTTTAAGATAAGACTCTTTCTTATTAAGAGAGCCTTCTCATATTGAGAATTGCCCTTTGATCCAAGACATCTCTGGTTTTTTGGAGGTAAAAAAATGTGTATAGGATTTGAATGCAGCCAATGGAAAAAATAAATCCCCAAATCTGCTTCAATAAAGCTCTGTTCCTCTCATAGACCGGTGGCTTCTGAATGATCCACAACATGCAGGTGATATGACCCAGGCCGTCACTACTCAATGGTACAGTGGGTCAACTTAGGAAGAGACGTGGAAAGACTGCCAGAAATATTTCCACACCTCAGTGGGGCACAATGCTAATTTCTGTGCCCTCATCACCAAAGTTTGGAAAGCATGCATGCAACAGGACAACAAATCTGAGGGACCTAAGTCCTGAGACAGATCCTTATTCCTGAGATGAAAGAGGTAAAACTTTTAACTTCTCCTTCACACAGACATGAGTTCTGCAAGGACATGTCATAAAAACAGGTGTTTTCCTCTACCAAAGGAGGAAAAGAACTACTGAAGTGCAACAAAGAAATAAAGAGCACAAAACAATTCAGAACTTCTTTCCAAGAAGACTTCACCATAAACAGCATGCTGTCTACATCTCTGTGGAGTTCATATAGAGGGAACCAGACCCTTTCTTTTGCTTCTGACATCAACACGATGACATAAATATATGTGGTATAAATGGCCTTTATATGGTCTGAATGTAGGTACCAATTTTAGCATCAAAGTACAAAATGAGAAGAATAATGTTTTCCTTACTCTTTCAGTACTCAAAATGCTAAATCCTAAAGGGAAAGGAGACTTACCAGGGTTTGTTGCGGTGGCTAAGTCCACATTACACCCCCCATGTTGCTATGAAGTTGTCTCTCCCCACATCACTGTGCCATATCGAGGAAGTTCTCCCTTCGTTGATACCCCACTGGCCCCTGGCTCCCCGTCGATACCCCACTCCCCTCCCCTCCCCTTAGTCAATGCTGGA